>JASAMX010000381.1:0-16381 GCA_030248175.1 Microlaimidae sp. YZB2_3
TCAGTAAATAACTGAATTTTCGAATTAAGAACGTAGTCCACGATATTCATTAATATAGTATGAACAAAAAAAGCGCCTAGAGGACAGAACCTTGCGGAAAATAGAACTGTTTCTTCATGTGATGATACTAGTAACGCCGTTAATGCCAAATGAACTCTGAAACCACCACTTTTAGCTTAAGAATGCCTTAATCTATTTTAAAATCCTGACAGTAACACCGTATTTTTTTATATTGCACAATAATTTTTCACGTGCCATACGCGTATCCAAAAGCCTTAGCAAAATCTAAATAAATTACGTTAATTATTTTTTTACTTTTTTTGAAAAATAACGTCCAATCGTGTAAAGTTTCCAACAGCTGAGCCAGAGTTCGGAACTTTTGACAGTTAAAAAACTGCTTGAAATTCTAAATATTGGAGAAAAATAGTGGAATAAAAAACATCCACAACCAGCCTTTCCATTCTCTTTCATACAAAAGAAGTAAGGATATTCAACTATATTCTTAGATTTTTGATTTTTAAAACTTTTTTTCAAAAGTGGGGATAATAGAAAGCGGTTTTTTAGTCTTGTGGTATACTTCCAGATATTTAGAACAATTTTGTAAAAAGGAAAAAAAGAGGTTCAGTTAATTAGTCCCTAATTTTTTTTAAAAACAAGGCTGCGAAAAATAACCAGGTGACCTATAAAGTTTATTTGGGCAACATTTAATTGCTTTACAAATGTCCCTAGTGCTAAAATGCACGTTTTCTACGTTTTCTTTCTCCGTCGGTGAACTCTCTTAACCTTGTGCTTTGCACTTTTTTCTACGGAAAACATTTGTATATTTTACACAAAAATGTGACCTTTGAATGGAACAAGAAAAAAATGGGGTTTTAAAAATTTTACAAAAATTAAAATTTCTGGAAAAAAATTCAAAAAAAATAATCTCTCAGCGGGAATTTGGAAACTTAGCACTTTTGCGTAAAAGCCTCTGTACTCGAACCATGAGGCCAAATTGACCAATAATAATAGATGACAAAATGAGGGGGTATGTGATTTGTATTCTATTTGTACAACGATATTCGGCAAACAAAATTAAGAGAGTTCAAAATCAGGAAAGTTTCCGTCTAACTGAAAAAACGGCAAAGTAAAAAATTGAGCAAATAACTCAGCCTTTTTCGTGGTCATTAGTTCATAAGGCTAAAATCTACCTGTCAAAAATAATACCTTTAAAATTTTCAATTGTGCTCACTTGAAAATTAATTAAAAAAATTATCTTCTGCTATATTTGTTCGGGGTTTCCGATACAAACAAAGTTAGTTCTCATTTTACAATTTAAAGAATGCAATTATGAGGCAACTGTTTCAATATTGTTAAAAGTTTCAACGATTGAATATTTGAATCAGTGTGAAGAGTATTTTATTTAATAATAATGTGATATTAAGCAATATTCCTCTTTTTGATTGTTTCAAAACAAGTTATATATTAAATTATCTATATTATTTTTTTCAAAACCCATTGATCATGTAAATGAAGCATCCATAGCCAACCCGCACAAAACAAGCAAAAAGGGCAACGGGAACAAAAGAAAAATCCTCAGATAAGAGGTTCCATCAGAAGGGACTTTCCTATTCAGAAAGATCGGCTCACACAAGACAACAAACAAGCCGTAAAAACCGCTCCAAGACTCAAGATAAATAGAAAAATCAACTCTCCCTAAAGGGAACGACGCTACAAAAAGTAGTAAAAATCAATACAGAGGAACAACAGGTAAACAGGAAACAACAACTCGAGATAAAAGGGATCCATTAGATTAGAAAAAGTCGAAACCAAAACAAATCGCACAACAAAACGCAAAAAGAAAGCATATGCGATAAAAAGATAAGCGTAATAACGCCATACTTCAAGAACAGTCTTAACAAAAGCAATACAAAACAACAACAAAAAAAAAAACAAATAATAACTTGTTTTTAAACGATCGAAAAGAAGGTCTTGGAGGCGGTGTTTGCGTATTATTAAATAAAATACTTCACACTGTTCAATATTCGATCGTTGAAAGTTTTAACAATATTGAAACAGTTGCATTCGATACAATTCTTTTTAAATGTAAAATGAGACTAATTTGTTTATATCGGAAACCCCAAACAAATATCGCAGAAGTTAATTTTTTTTTAAATTGTCACGTGACACAATTGAAAATTTTAAAGGTCCTATTATCTTAGCAGGTAATTTTAACTTATGACTAATGACCACGAAAAGGCTGAATTATTTGCTCAATATTTTACTTCCGTTTTTTCAGTTGATGACGGAAACTTTCCTGATTTTGAACTCTCTTAATTTTGTTTGCGAAAAGTCATGTACAAATAAATACAAATAAATACCCTCATTTTGTCATCTATTCTATTGGTCAATTTGGCCTAGTGGTTAGAGTCCGGGACTTGCATGCAAAAGTGTAAGGTTCAATTCCCGCTGGAGACATTTTTTTTTTGAATTTTTCCAGAACAGTTTGTAAAATTTAAAAACAAGTTTCTTGTTCCATTAAAAGGTCACGTTTTTGTAAAATATACAAATGTTTTAGTAAAAAAAGTGCAAACAAGGTTAAGAGAGAACCAACGGAAAAAGTAAATTTAGAAAACATGCATTTTAGCACTAGGGACATTTGTAAAGCAATTAAATGTTGCCCAATAAACTTTATAGGTCACCTGATTGTTTTTCAGCCTTGTTTTTAAAAAAATTAGGACCTTGTTTAGCAGAACCTCTTTTTTTATTATTTACAAAATTGTTCAATAGTGGAAGTATACCACAAGACTAAAAAACCGCTTTCGTTATCCCACTTTTAAAAAAAGTTTTAAAAATCAAAAATCTAGATATCGTTGAATATCCTTACTTCTTTTGTATGCAAATGAATGGAAAGGCTAGTTGTAGATGTTTTTTTGTCCTTTTTCTCCAATATTTTGTCAAGGTTTCAACAGGGTTTTAAGGTCAAAAGTTCAACTATCACTCAGCTATTGGAAACTTTACACGATTGGACGTTATTTTCAAAAAAATTAAAAAAAATAATTAACGTAATTTATTTAGATTTTGCTAAGGCTTTTGATACGGTATCACATCAAAAATTATTGTGCAAACTAAAAAAATACGGTGTTACTGGCAGATTTTTAAAATGGATTGAGGCATTCTTAACTAAAAGGTAGATTAAGAGTCATCATTAACGGCGTTAAATCATCATCACATGAAGAAACAGTTCTGTTCCGCAAGGTTCTGTCTTAGGCGCTTTTTTTGTCATCTATATTAATGATATCGTGGACTACGTTCTTAATTCAAAAATTCAGTTATTTACTGATGATGTAAGGTTTACGTTAGTTTTTCTAAGTATCAAGAATATGAATGCACAACATAATTACAGGAAGATCTAAACAGAATAAATCAGTGGTCACAAAATTGGTAACTTCAATTGGCAGAAAATAAATGTCAGGTATTACATATCAGTACAAAAAGAAGATAAAATACCTTTATTTATAAATTTTCTGACCATTGTGAAATTATCTCAAGAAAGGTTTAAAAAACATCAGCGTTAATTTTTAGAACATTTAAGTCAAATTCGATTTCTACTATTTTATGAGCCTACCTCACCTATGTGCGTCCTCAACTGGAATATGCCAGTGTTATTTGGAATTCTTATCTTCAGCGAGATATAGCTTGCTTTGAAAAAGTTCAGCGATCTTTCACAAGGAGATTTCTTCAAATATGTAATTTAAAAAAAGCCTCATTATGCCAAAAAGTTACAATTTTTAGGTTTAAAAACGCTTGAAGATCGATGAGCGCATCAAGATCTTGTCGAGTGCTATAAAATTATTCATGGAACTACTAATAACAAACGAAACACTTTTTTTACTTTTAATAAAAACCAAACAAGGGGTCATACGTATAAACTTAAGGTAGAAAAACATAAAATAAACATAAAAATTTTTTCTTTTCCAATAGATTTATTCCAAATTGAAATATGCTATCGCAAAAACAGGTCTCTGCTCCTTCTATTAAAGTATTCAAAAACAGTCTGAAAGTGGCTCAAATTAGTGCTTAGTGCATAAGCCTTTGTTTGAGTCATATTCTAGTAAACCATGACTTTGTTTTGTTTAGCGACCATAATTGATTTGCAATATTAATTTTGCTCTGATTTTGTAGTTGTGATAAATGATGTGTGACGGTAATAATTTCTAGAATAAAATTTGTTGTTGTTGTTGTAACCAAAAATATCGGAATTTTTTTAGAATGATTGGTGTGAACTATTTTTCCAAATATCTTCAGTTTGCCTATACTTGGACGGTGAACGACATGCTTGCTGTATCAAAGGCCAAACCTGGTGAATTTGTGATCAGTCCAAGGTTTAAAACATCTATGAATGGATTGTCATACGTATGGCAAATAGAGCTATACCCCAATGGATATTCCGAACAAGAGAAGGGATTTATATCCATATTTTTAATTTTATTGGAGGGTCCGAGAACTCAAATTAGAGGAAACTATGAACTCTCACTAATAAACCGATATTACGAGGAATCCAAAGTTGAGGAATCGGCAGAAAATGATTTTAAAAAGGATAAAGGTGTAAAATTTCTTACCTTCTATTGAATAAAAGTGTTTCACATTTATAGAGTGATTTAAAGAAAAATTACTAGTGCATAAATCTGTACACTTAGTCTACTTAAAAACTTAAAACAGCCTCAGTATTAAATGTTTCCTGTTCTAGGTTCCGAATCTGTTTTAAATGTTTAGTTTATTCAATTAAGAATTTAACATTTAGTATTATTCTTAAAAATTTTCAGATCAACTTCTTAAAGATTGGGTCATTTAAAATTTAAAATTAAATTTAAAAGCAATGGCTATAGTGATAGCTAGTGATATATATTTTTAGAGTTTTTAGATCTATTGTTTTAGGATTGGGTCATTCCAAATATTTAAAATTAAACCTGGAAGCAATGGCTACAGATGGTGTTATGATTAATGACACTCTCATAATACAGTACAAAATTAATTTAAATGAACAAGGCTTCAAGTCACCAGATGACTTTAGTATGATGGGTCCAGCACAAGGTTAGATAAAATGTTAAATAAAAATTGTTTATGTATCGTACTATTTATGTTTTATGCCTACATACTAAAATTAAGAATATAGGGTAACTGACTTAATTTCGGCCACCTTTTTTATTTTTTTGAATAAGTTTTTTAAGTTCTTTTTTGTTTTTCCAATCGACCCAAGATTTGATCTAAAAATCAAACGATAACTATTTTTGTTATTCCAGTGCAAAATTTTAAAATTTCTGTTACACTTAAAGATCAGCAGAGGTTTAAAGTCTTTTTTTATAGTGGCCGAAATTAAGGCGCGAGCCATTAATTTCGGCCACATAGAAAAAACTTGATATAACTATTGCCAAAACGAACAATAAAATTTTTTAAAGGTTGCAAATTTATCCTTAGGTATTGTTCTTAGTACATATAACTTAATTTTTTCCCGTTTGCAAACTTTAATAGTTATTAGCAAGACTTTAAATAATTATGTCAAAACCTAAAAAAAAAAACAAGTTTTAATAACCTGAATTTTTTGTGGCTTAAAAAAACGTCGAAAAAAAGTCAAACGAGCAAAAAAATTCTTTAAAAATACGGTAGTACGATGATATTTGGAAATTGCAAAAAAACGGCATGTTCTTTCACCTAAATTTTATGGTGCCGAAATTAACGGAATCTTAAAATGCGCAGATAGTTAAACGGATTGCAAAGTTATTTTGAATAAAGTATCAAAACATGAAAATTAACAATTAAAGCCTTAAATAGAAATTATTTTAAGGTTATGTAGTGTTTCTTTCTAAATTTGATGCAGTTTAAACAAAAAGCAAAAATTAAGAAAATCACAAAAATTCAATTTTTGTATGAAAATGTTGATAATGCGGAGTAACACAAATATAAAAATTTTGCAAAAACACTTTATTCAACATTCATCCAGTTACTTTTGTGCTAGTTCTATTGTGCTTTACAAATAAGCCAATATTCTAACACCCTAAATTGGTGGCCGAAATTAAGGCCTGGCCGAAATTAAGTCAGATACCCTAATAGTTAATTTTTGTTACTATTATTGATGTATTATGCACAAATATTTAAATAGCAGTTAAGTCTTTTTTCTTGTTATTATGTTGCTTTTAAAAATAACATACAAATTAGACACTTAGAACAGATTGATTCAAAAATTACAATTAAAAAATAATTTGAACGTGTCGTTTAACCCCTCTTCGTAATTGCCTTTTCCTTGGTTACAACCGTAAAGCGTTCCTGCTACCTATGTCATACTTCCATCATACATAATTTTTTGCGCGAGTATTGCCCACTGAGCCAGCAAATTGAAATGTTTAAAGCGGTACATTGGTAATATGCAGATTTTTGTCGATACAGTGTATTACTTAGGATATTGCATGTTGCAAAAATGTGCATATTGCTAGGTACAGCTTTAACCATTTCAATTTGCTTGCTCACTAGTCACTGGGCACTATTCGCGCACAAAAAATTATGTGTATGACGGAAGTAAAACCTAGTTCATGTGAAAAGCTTAACGTGGTAAGGTTTACATAGGACATTTGTCATACAAAAATACCACCACTAGGGAACAAAGGTGACTGCTAGTTTCACCTAGTTACTAGTTTCCTAGTTCCTAGTTACTAAAGTTTCACCTTTGTCCTAGGAAGGTCTCAGGGTTGTATTGATGGTAAAGGCCATTACGGGAACGGGTTAAGTAATACGCTTTTTATTCTGTTTGTTTACAATTTAGCAAGAGAAAAAAAACGTAATGTAACAAATATTTAGATGATCCAATGCCATTACAAACAAATCGCGGACAACATCGCATGGAAAAATTGTTTGAAGAAGTTGAGACAGAAAACAGTAATGACTACGATATTATCTTAACATCAAATCAAGACCATTCTTTCTACTGTCATCGAGACATCATGAGTGAAATATCTGAAGAACTGAGGAATTTTTTAAATAGCAAAGAACGCGAAGGTTTGTGTTTTGTTCTTGTTTGAGATGAAACAACATCAAAATGCAATTTATCAACACATTTTTCAATAAATAAAAAAATTAATATTGTGAACAAAATTTTTGCTATACTTTAATTTTATTCAATGTGTGTATTTCTTTGGTGGTTGAAAAAAACAACAACAATTTTTATCTTTATATGTATTTAGATAATAATGATAATTCTTCTCACGGATGGGGTCGCAGAGGATCTACGGATTCTAGCGCCAGCATAGCCACTGTTGCAGAAGCTGATTTTGATGATATTTCTACAGATAGTTTGAGAGAAGTTCTTCGTTTTGTGTACTGTGGAAAAGCAAATGTGGAGCAAAAATCTGGATTGGAAATGGAAGAAATTTTAACTCTGTCGCAAGTAATTTTTTAAATTGATTAAAAAATATATATAGTTTTGAGCTATTGAGTTTTGGGATGACTCTTAGACAAGGGTATATGAACCAGTAGATAATCATTGTTTTAACAAACAAAATTGCTTAAAAACTTCTTAGCTGGTCGCGACCTTAAAAAACCAAAGGGACATGCCATGGCATAGTACTGTATTTCTAAAGATCTATCTTTGTATAAAAAGTTTCTAACTAAAACTTGTATCTAACCTATAAAAATTTATCATAATATTCTGAAAAAAATATGCAACTTTCCACAACAATGAATACCTTTGGCGTCACTAATTGCTCATATCTGTCCTAGACAAAAAATGCAATAAAAATCGATTTGAGCGGCTATTGTGTAATTGGGCATTGCAAAAACTGAACCATGTTATGCAAAAAACTAATAACATATTGTGCCGAAAAATGTACATAATATTTTTTTAAAACTGTACAGGCAGGTAACACAAAAAAAACTGAATAACCCTGTTGAAACGTAACAGTACTGCCATCGCGGCTTTCGGGTGTTCTTGCTTGTGATACTATATAAAAATACTGGAACAGGTTGCAGAAGTGGCTAAGGTCTCGATTTTTTCCACTGAAAATGGATTCATTTTAAGTATTTTGGTTAAAAATTTTATTAATACCAGTAGTAAATAAAAAAAGTATTAACATATTTTTATATTTATACTTTTATTGAATGTTTAAAATTACTAAGGTTTTAAATTTGATTTATTTTTTAAACATTATTCCGTTAAAATTGACAGCAACATTGTATAAAATGAATATAAAACATATTGGTAAGATAAAAATTTAATTTTTTTATGTAAAAAAACAGATGCAGATAGAAAATGGTGTAATCTAATTCTCCCTAATATGTTTAGGAATGGGGTGTTAAGGATCTCACAGCTTACTGTGAACAGCATCTGTCTAAAAAACTGAATGTGGCTTCGGCTTGCACGTTGTTTGTGTTGGCCTCTCAGTTTGAAATGCTCAGTCTTAGACGCAAGTCTTTGGACCTTATTCTGGATAATATGACCAAAATGCCCCAAACTGTAGGATGGGCCAGAATGGCAAGCAAACCAAATGTCATGGCTCAAATTTTTAAAAATGGTCCAGTTGATACTGCAAGTTTCTGTGGATTGAAAGCAACAGATTTTCCCGATGAAAGAGGTATTTTTAATACTTAAGAAAAAGCACTTGATAAAATTTTTAAAATAATAATTTGATATAATGATAAAATAATCTGGCAGCAAATTAAACTTTACTAACAATTTTATTGAAATTTAACTTCAAATGCTTTTAAGTAATTCCTAAACACATCGCTATCGCGCCCTCTAATGTTTACCACACACTTCACTGTTCGAAAGTTCATCCTTTACAATTTATCCTTTATGCCTGATAATTAGCAGTTAGCTTATTCACTTTAGAACTAAAAACTAGAACAGAAAAATTTAAAAAAAAATAATTTCAAACACTTATCGTACGTGAACACTTTTTAGTTAGTGATAGTTCAAAAACTATTTAGGTCATAAATTTTCTTACAATTTTTAAGGAAACGACAATCACGGGTCTCAGAACATGAGCAGAAGAACGAAAATAAGTGAACAATCCTCTTTGCCTCCAATTAATGACGATCACAGATATCAGAAACACAGAATAAGACACCACAAAAGACATCACAAAACATCAAAATCAAGAGATTATTAAAGCTAAAATTAGCCAAAAACATCACAGTAGTTTGATAAAGTATCAGCTTATTGGCCTTTGTTTTTTATTCTATGCAACAAAAGATTTAATGACACCAGTAATAGTTTAAAAATCATTCTATGCATAAGCATAGAATAATCAATTATCATAAGATAATTGATGACTGGTATTTTATTTATAATGAAAACCAACAAAAAATATAAAATTAGGTATTTGGGTGTTACTACTTTGTTTTCTGGCAGTCCCTATGTTTGAATAATGAAGTTTTTTTTATTATTTTGTGAAAGGTAATCTCACAAACTGGGAGAAACTGTTGATATTTTTATTATTATTAATAGATATATCCAAAAAACAATAAATCAATGTTTAAATTACAATTTGGTTGTAATAGAAAATTTTCAAAATAAAAAATAACAACAACATTTAGAAACATTTTCTTCAAAAAAAATTCACACTCTTAAGATTTAACTTAAAAGAATAAAATAAAAAAATAACTTTTAGTTTAACATATAAAAAACTGGATGAATTTTATTTTTGTGTTGAAAAAAAATTTTAAAAAATAAAATCGACCTAAAAGTCAAGATAAATAAACTGAAAAATTTAGAAATAAATAAATTAACAATTTTCAAACAAAAATCAATAAGATAGATAAGTAAGTAATATACAGAAATAGTGTAAGTATTATTTTTTCTAATTTTATATGGCACAAAAGCAGAATTAGCAAAGATTTTTTTTCAATTTTTTAAATTTATTTTATTAAACTCGACTTAAGGTTAGTGGATTTTAAAAATGCATTGGTTGAGTTTTCATTACTTATTTTTGCCGCTAAAAAGAGGCAACACAGATGAATAAATTTCTTAATTGATGGTATAGTGCTGTTTTATAAATTTATTAATTTAAATAAAATTATAAAAAAAATTAAGTATCAGACAATAATTAATGATTGTTTTAAAGTAATATGCGATAAAACTTTACAAGCGTAAAAATACTATGAAAATTTGCTATTTAAAAAATCCGTGTATCGTTACATGATTCCAATTGTTACATAGTTCCAATTCCGATTTCCAAAAAATTGTTCCAATTAATGTTTTTGTAACGAGCAACGTATTATTTCTGCTGCATATGATAAGGGTTACTATCATTGATCTCAATAAAAAAACTTTTTTAGTAGCGTCAAATTTTATTATTTTGTTTTGTTAGCAATTTTTTTTGAATTGTTAGATCAAGTCTAAGATTTCTAAATATAAATTTTATATTAAAACAAAAACATTAAATTGGTTGGGTGTTTGTTATAAAATCAATAGTTCATGAAATCTTAGTCGTTTTTAAAGTTTATATATACTTGGTGTTGTGATAACTACTTAAGTAGTTAACTACTTAACTACAATAATTTTGGCTAACTACTTAAATACCTACTTTCTTTTCTAAAAGTAGTTAACTACCTACTTTCTTTTCTAAAAGTAGTTAACTACCTACTTAATTACCTACTTTCAAAAAATAAAGTAGCTAATAAAAACAGTTAATAAAGTAGTTACAAACTAGGCAGAAAGTAGTAAGCTAAGTAGGCAAAATGTAGCTGGCGAAGTAGGCATAAAGTAGTTAGTAAAATCGACAGTCAAGTAGTTATTGTTTTTCCACAAACAATCAATATCTGCGAGGTGGATATACTACCAAAAACTCACAGCTGTTTAAAACAAAATGTGGTAATAATGACATATGTATTTATTCCTAGTAATTTACACGCGCTGAGTGTCCTAAGTAAAAAGACATATCAGAACACTCAAAAGTGGTTTTATACACAAGGTTTGCTTTGTAGTTTATGAACCCATTTTAAAATGCAGCAATGCTTTGATTAAAGTTTAATAGAGATTACCTCATAAAATACATTGTTAAATTAAATTATAGTTAGACAAACTTTTATTTTTTTGTTAAAAAACAAAATTTTGTTTGTTTTGCTGTTTTTTTATATTTAGTTTGGTGTAAAGTACTATGCATTTTTTATATTTTTAATTAAAGTTTTAAAATTGAAATAGGCAAAAAAATTTAATCTTTGTAAATAATGTATTACTCATATTTATTGGGATTCCAATGTACGGTTTAAAAAATGTTTTAGTTAAGAATATATTTTGAAACAATCATGATTTTGTTTAAAATGAATACTAAGCTTATTCTCCCGCTTCCATTATCCAACAAGATTATATATATGAGACAAACAATCTCAATACATTTTTTTTCTGTGATCCACCCCCAATAAGTTTTTAAAATCAAAAAAAAGTTGTGTGGAATTATTTTAACCGCTTAATTCATAAATTTTTGTCTATTGGTCTTTGGGTCAATATCCTATGTACCTATGTCATCTGAGAGAAATTTAAAGCAAATGAACTTTTTGCAAGTAACCGGGAAAAATGCTCAGTAAAAAAGTAAAAAAACCTAATAATTAGACGGAAAGTGATAGATAAATCTATGAACCCTAACCCAACAGCACCGTTATACAATAAACGGGGTGAAAAATACAAAACATTTTTATATAAGTTGGCAAAATACGTCAGCAAAACATAATTTAAGTTAACTATAAAATATTTTTCTTCTAAACTTCCTGAATTTCAACTGTATTGTATTATTTGTCTAGCCGTCGTATAAACATAAATTACTGCCAAAAACCCAATAAAATATGGAAATATTACTTATTAATGGTGTGACAAAGTTTTTCTTTTATTAAAAATTTAAACTTTTAGTTCTACTAAGACTTTAATATAAGTATATATTTAGTTCAAGAATTAACTACTTAACTACCTACTTAACAACTTACTACTTAACTGCCTAGTTAAGAAATTTCATGTAGTTAACTAGTTAACTATCACAACACTATATATGCTAATTTATATTTATAAAATTGTTTTAAATTAGTGAAAGTTTATATCTGTTAAATACATTGAAAATAATTTGTTATTATGCATATGTTCGCTTTTTATTCATTTTGTCAATTTTGTAAACATTCATCTTGTTGATATTATTGCTATGGTTGGAAAAAAGTATATAGTATTGCAAACATTTCGAAATTTTGCTTGGGTAAAGTTTTATAAATAACAAAAACTTGAGTCCTACAATTTTATTTTTTTCCACAGGCCACAAAAAGTATTTAAATTATTCTATTATTGTTAGTTTCATTATTAGCACGCAAAATTTTTAGTTACATATGCGCTTCTGACATTAATATTTAATTATAGATATGACACTAACGAAATAATATCTATAAATATATTGTAAAAAATAAAATTATATTTAAAAATGTCTATTAAATGTGGTGTCTACATCCTAAATTGTGTTCAAAACGCATAAAACTTTCGCAAATAATGCCATTTTAGAGTTGATGATTTAATATTTATTTACCGTTGCAAAAATGTATTCCATCCCCAATGAAACCGTTTTTACATCTGCAATGGTAGTTTCCATAGTTATTTCGGCAGTCTGCATTTGGATGACAAAAACCTCCAACAGCACATTCGTCCAGATCTTAACATAATACCTGTGATTTCTAATGATATTAAAAAGAATACTTTTGAACAAAATGCGATATCAAATTAGCATCATAGTACTAAAACGCATTAAAAAGGTAAAAAAACAAGATAAATTACACAAGATTATCAGGATAAAGTTAAAAACGAAATTATTATAAACAAAAAATAAAAATATTTAATTACTTGAAACGCAAATTAAAAAGTAATATAGTAAAAATATTGCTAAAAAAAGATCCGTGGTGTTGGATTAAATTCTTAAATTTGAGTAATTACCTCTCCCTGTGATTTTTCTGTTAAATGCGCCAAATAAATGATAAGAATTTTTGAAAAATTCGTTAAATAAACCCAAATTAATCATTAATAATTATGAATAATATGTTAGGAACATATTTATTGTTATCATGTAAATTCGAAAAAATATTCTAAAATTTGAGTACCCTGATGTTAGAACTACAAAAACAGTTTTAAGATGACCACTACAATAACAAAAACTTTTTTCCTATAATGAAAGACTGTTGACAAATTAAAAATGATCAAAGCCGAATTTGTTTGTTAGGCATAATAGAAATTACTGAATTTAAAAGCTACATTAATTCGCTAAGATTTTAAAAATAAAAATAAATGTCCATGGACTTTGATTTTTGCGGTTAAATCACCATTAGAACATTTATTTACAAAAAATTAAAGGTATTAATCAAAAAAATTAATCATCAATTTTCTCGGAATAATCTACAGTCCCAAACTTGAGGCAAATACAAAACCTTGAAATAAAAACCGCATTTTCGCAACCTAGGACAATGAAGCTCTATTAATAAATTTTTTAAACTGAATTAAAGGATTTTGGGTCAATAGAGCAGGCAGAACTCGGAGCTGGAGCTTGGAACAAAAATTAAAGAACTTGAAGCTGTAAAAGGAAACTTAGAGCCGTAAGTTAGGAATTCGGAGCCAAAAATAAAAATCGCTAAAACATTTACCTAAGCCTAAGCAAAACCTAAATTTAAGCCCAAACTAAGTTTTTCTTATAGGCCCCAAATTACCATTGTTTGTGGCTCCGAATTCTCAAAATTTTTCCATGGCTCTAAGTTTCCCGGTTTGTGGCTCTAAAGACCCCTTGCCACTTAAAGGATAAATAAACACGTAACGTAACATAAATTCAGAAAAAAAAACGCGCAAAACATAACAAATAAAGACAGTGGTGAATGGCAATGTAACCAATCGTTATGAAGTTTTATCAGTGTTTTTCTAAACTTGATAGCTTCTAATAGTTTCTATGATAACAAGAAGTTACTTGAATAAACTCCTAGTTTAACTTAATGAAATTCATCTTTAAATTGTTATTTATTATTTAGGCTTAAAAATATAGATTAAATTTTTAACTATATTAGATTTACCGTTAAAATTTGTCGTTAAAAAATCGGCCCAAAAGTTTTTTAATTTTTAGCCTGGTAAGGACGGCTCTTGAACCTGCCCTTGGTAGACTGGAGGCAGGTAGGCAGCATGTAAAATGACTTAGAGGCAGGTAGGACGCAGGGTCGAGGCACGTAGGAGGCAAGTAAAACTGCCTTGGAGGCAGGCAAATGGCAAGGTAAAGCTAGCTAAAACTGCCGAGAAGGCATGTAGGAGACAGGGTTGAGACAGATAGATTTAAAATGGAGGCAGGCAGGAGGCAGGTAGGAGGTAGAAAAAAACTTGATTTTCTAATAGAGGCTCCAAGTGCTTACCGGAGCTCTAAAATATTTCTAGCCTATCATTGTAAGTGTTTTTTTTAAATATCTTGAAAACTGGTACCGAGATCTTGAAATGAATCAACAGTAAAAATGTGGAAACTGTAAAAACTATTTGGAATCATGTGTAAACCCTAAAAAACTATTATTTAAAGCAAAACTTGCATATAAATATAAAATAAACAAAAAAAATTATAACAACATGGCTAAACGAATCAAAATCGCTGATTTAGGTCCACATGTTGGTAATAGTTTTTTAATTATTAAATTACAATTTTTTTAAGTTCCAACGTGGATTTCAATTGTAAAAATAAAAAATTTCAACGAACAAAATTATTTTAAACGAGTACCTATGCACGAACCCCCCAGCGGTTGTTGATCACCTCTGAAAGTGGAAAGAGGGGGTGAGCAAGGCTAGGAGCGTGCCGGACCAGGGTTGAATAAAACTCTGGCCATTGGCAAACAACAACATTTTAAACGTTGTTCAGGAAGGGAATTTTTAAAACTTTTCTAAATACCTTGGCACTTCCTGCCGTCTCCAATAAATCCATCTCTATATTTGTATTGATAACCACCTGGTATGTGAGCAAGGCTAGGAGCGTGCCGGATGGACAAGACAAGGGTTGAATAAAACTCTGGCCATTGGCAAACGACAACATTTTAAACGTTGTTTAGGAAGGAAAATTTCAAAACTTTTCTAAATACCTTGACACTTCCTGCCGTCTCCAATAAAACCGTTTCTACATCTGCATTGATAACCACCTGGTATGTTTCTACACAAAGCAAGGTGTGAACACGTGTGTCTACCTGTATTACATTCGTCCTCATCTTGGCAGGTTACCCTACTAAATAGGCTGATAATAGATTAATTGCAATTTAGTGTATGGGTATGCATATTTAAAAAAGTGTTTTGTCTTTCAGATTTAGAATCAATTAAATACATGTTAAAATAAATAGAGGAAATGCAGTTTTTATAACTATAATTTTAAAAGTAAGATAAATAGGCTACTTGAGTCCAAACACAAGATAATAACCATTAGAACAAACGCAGGCAAAACCATTTAGTCTGTTTTCACATCTCATATATGGACCGTTGCAATATCCAGGACGACAGCCATTTGTTCCTAATGTTAATTAAACAAAAGTTAAATAAAACATATAAAACATAACATAACATTTAATATAAACAAAACTATACGAAATTCTAAAAAAGTAGCATATATTATTAATTTTGCTACTATTTTTGTTTGTAAGTGGTATTTGCGCTTTGGTGTATAGGTATGTGATGTTTGTTTAATTTTTCATTGTTTCTTATAATTGATTTTATTTAATAATAGTGTTTGATTTATATTCAAGACTGCTTAATTTTTAAAAAGTTTTATTAAGCATAATAAAAACCTTGCTGTATGCTTCGTTTTCTTCTTCTTTTAAATTTGGTTTGAACGCATTGATATGTTCCTGGTTTATTAACGCAATGCGTACCTGGAGGACAGTGATTAACTTTGCCTGAATCACACTCGTTCTCATCCTATTATAGTTTAAAACTTTATTAAAACTGTAAGATTTTGTTCTAAATAATTTATTGGTCATGTATATATGTGTTGCTTGATGTTTGTTTGGTGGATTTTATCCCATGTTTTTTTTGTTGCAAAATGATAAAAAAAATTTTTGTTTCTGAAAATAAGCAAAATAATCGTTTTTAGAAATGATTCACGTTTTTTAGTGTTACATTTTGAGTACACATAATTTTAGATATATAATTATAAAACAGCATAATTAACTTATTGTATTGATTTAAAATTTGCACTTATTTCATAGATAGAAAAACATTGAAGCATAAATATACAATAAAATAACTTACAACGCAGCTGAGAAAATCATCTGCCATTATGTATCCTTGTTTGCAGTAGCAGAAAAAGCTTCCATATGAGTTTTTGCATATTTGATTAGGACCAAAACATTGCGTTTGACATTCATCAACATCTGCAAATTAAGCAAAACT
>JASAMX010000382.1:0-11326 GCA_030248175.1 Microlaimidae sp. YZB2_3
AATTTAACACCCGACCACTTAATTCAACCCGTTCACATGGCGCTAATGTTAGTAAGTGATACAACTACGTATTGCTATATGAGTGCTTTAAAAATTATACATTGCTTAAACAATTTGCAAACCAATGATTTTTTTAAGTTTAACCTGCAGCCCACCCGTGGTCATCCATTTAAATTGGCAATGGAAGACTGCCGAATTAATGCAAGGAAATTTTCTTTTGCAAATAGGGTTGTTACACCTTGGAACAATCTACTCCCATCTCAAGTAACTGTCGATTCTTTGGATGCATTCAAGAAGAGTTTTGAAACTGACTTAAATAAGCGCTCTTTTTGAGCCTTTAAAGTCATATCAGATAGCTATGTTCATTGATAATTAGTTACAATTGTGATTCATATTGGCGGCAATTAAGTCGCAGATTTGATGTTGTTGATGAAAAAAAAAAAAAGAAAAAAAAATAGAAAAAGAAAAAATAAACACAATGAAATGATGAAAACATAATAATTAAACTATGAATAAAATATGTTTTTTTTTTTTTTAATTCTGTTATCTTATAATTAAAAAAAAAAAAAAAAAAAGTTCTTTTACCCACTTACGTTAAAAACCTTGATAAAGAAGCAAGTTTATGCTTCGAAACGTCGGAATAAAGAAGTTTTGTTAGCTAATCAGCTTACATTTAATTTCTTGGGGTTAAATCCCGTAAAACTATACTATTTATCAACAATGAAACCCCGAAAACCTGTTAAATATTTAATCATGAAAGGGGCTATCATGGTGTTTATGATTTCAGAGAATTAATTAACAACGTTATTTATATAAACTATATATTTCTGCTGGTTTTTTTTCTTTCAACCATCGGTAATATTTTACTTTGGATGAACTTAAATTTTTTTTTCATCAATTGATCTACTGTTTATTCAATCTATTCTTCAGCGATCTTTTGTTCGACGATATAAACTTCAGCAATTTATTTTCAACAGTCTAATTTTGATGAATCCTTACGTTTAACCTTGTCTTTTATGAAAAACTGCATATATTTGTGTTCAGTGTTTTGCTAAGGAAGGCACATTGCATTTTTGACAATAAAAAAATTTTCAATCCTTCTGTAACACATAATAAAAGTCAAATTTTTGAAACTTAACTTATAATTGCTTGTGATTGCTTGATACACCTCAGTAAAAAGGTAACCTAAACCATAGCACCCTGAAGCAACCTTAAACATAGATGTTTTTGGTCGGATCCGCTCGGGGGGGGTCCACCATAGGTGTTTTTGGGGAGGGGGACAGAGGGGTCCACCCCCCCCTGGAGCCAAAATTTTAGACCCCCCTCCAGAAAAAATCTAGGAGGGCCCCCCTCCCCCTCCCCCCAAAGCTCGAGAGCGAGAGCGGTCCGGCCTGACCCCCCCCTCCCTAGCAAAGCTGACCCCTCCCCCCTCCCGACCAATTTAGAAGTATATTTTTTATTTACTGTTAAAAACACGGACTTTCAGTTAAAAACAGCGTTTAAATACACTTTTTAGGCCTAAATAGGCGATTTTAGTACATAAAATTCAATATAAGACTTAAAAACACTTAAAACTTTCGAAACTTAAATAAGACTTAAAAAGACTTAAAAAAATTTTAACATTTTTATATAAATAAATTGTCAAATTTGGTACAAGTTCCATACGTGTACCAAAATTCGATTTGACTGATCCAAAAGTAAATACAAGTTGTAAAACATTTTTTATAGCCTAAATAGAACACGTTGATCTCATTTTTATGTTCATTTTTGAGATTTAAGCTATTGGTAAAAAGTTATGAGCCAATTTATACCCAAAAATGGCCTTTTGCAGCATGTGCAATTTATGATGTTAAGAAAAAAATTTTGTAAACCAACAAACTAATTTAAAAACTATGTTTTAACAATGCTAGAAGTCTAAAGAACATAAAAATAAAAAAAAATTCAAAAGTCACATGGACCACTAAAAACATATTAAACAACAAAAACTTTTTGGCTTTAAACGTTAATTTAAACTTAGTTTTTCATCGATTTTTTGTTTCCAAGCCTAAGCAAAACCTAAAAATCCAACAAAACTGTAATACAATTGATTTTTATCAAAATAAATTGTTTTTCAAAAATGTGAATTTTTTCACAACCAATATTTGATTTGTATTTGAACGGTTATTATAAAAAATCGTAGTTACCTACCATGAAAAAAATAAAAGTATATTTGTAACTGCCAGACACTTGGTAATACAAAAACAATAATATTAATGTGATTAAATGATAAATGTTTAATAAAAAATGTTTTCTTAATAATATAAATTGTACTTGCTAAAAAAAAGCAATTTTTGGGTACAAATTGGCTCATAACTTTTTTTAAAATTTTAAACACAAAAAATAACCTCAAAAATAAGGTCTACGTGTTCAATTTAGCCTACAAATATGTTTTACAATTTGTAATTCCTTTTGAATCGGTCAAAACGAATTTTGGTACACGTATGGAACTTGTACCGTCAAATTTTAAGAATATTTGAAAAAAAGTTAAAACATGATATTGTTACCTTGAATTTTTAAATGAAAAAAATACAATTAAAAAACAGAGTTTATTTCGATTTTGCATTGGTTTACATTATTAAGCTAAATTGATGAAAGAATCAATTTCTCTATTTTTGATTGTTTTAAATTTTAAGTAAATTATTAATAATTATTTATAGAGAAATTGAGTCTTTTATTATTTGAAATTTTTTAATGTAAACCATAACAAAATTCTATTCCCGCCTTGTCCATGAAAAAAGTCGTCCATCTTAATCTTTGGTGATGGTGGTTAATCCTTGGTTAAAGGTGCGGTGTTGAGTCAAACTTTTTGTCCTCGATTTTGATAATTTTTTGTGAATAGACCCCAATAGCCCACAAAATTTTTTTCAACAAAATATCTTTAGTGTTACAGAAGTTTATGACCTCCCAAAAATGGTGTTTTTTGACAAATCTGTAAGTGAAAGATTGCTCAATGGTTATAACGATTTACGTTACAAATTATGCACTCAAAGAAAGCAGCTACTTTTTACTTTAATTTGATACCTTGATGGTTTTGATTGGTGCAGTATTTGTCGAGATTTTGTGTTTCTTATAGAAAAAACCCAAGATTTTTTTGTTAAAAACACCAAAGGGCGGCAGCGATTTTGTGAAGTTTGCCCAACCTTTCTTTCTTTCACTTTGTGTTTTTAGCAAAAAAATCGAGGGTTTTTTTGTATGAGAAACGCAATATCTCGACGAAAACTGCACCAATTTTAATGATCAAGGTATCAGATTAAAGTATAAAATAGCCGCTTTTTTCAGTGCATAATTTGTAACGTAAATCGTTCTACCCTTTTGAGCAATTTTTCACGTACAAAATTGTCAAAAAACGCCATTTTTGGGGGGTCATAATTCCTGAACCAATGGAGATATTTTGTTGAAAAAATTTTTGTGGGCTAATAGGAGCAGAATAAAAGTTTTCAAAAAAAATTATCAAAATAGAAAACAAAATGTTTGACTCCACACCGCACCTTTAATCGGGCTTTATGAGTGCGGCAACAGGTTTTCTGTATTTAAAAAAAAATGTTACTACACCAAGCGATAGATTTTATTGTTACGTTGTTGTTGCTTTACCTGAAACTTATCTTGTTCTAAACTTAACTGTTGTTTTATTGTTATCAAACCCGTAGGCGTCGACGTTAGTTTACCACGGGCAACATAGTTCATTAAAGTCCGTGAGCATAGAAATTCTGTGGTCATTTTAGGAATAGGATGGGTGTACTTATAAGAGAGGGAGTAGGATGGGATCTTTCCCTCTAGCCTCAAAAATTTGCCCCCCCCCCCCTCCCAGAAATAATATCAAATTTGACCCCCGTCTCCCCTGGACAAAATTTTAAGCACTTATTTTTTATCATAAATTTTATTTTAAAAATGTAAATTTTAAACAAAAAGTCGGGTTTTTACAATTTATACCTAAATAATGCATTTTATTCAATTAAATGTAATATTATTATTTATTTTATATATAATAATAATTACACTTTCAGTTTTTTAAAAGCAGGACTCCACTTGACCACCCTCTGGGTTTTGAAATTTTCTATCCTGGGTCGACCCCCCCCCCCTAGAAAACCAGAGAGGGGTTCGACCTCGACCCCCTAGGACTCCCCTCCTAGATTTTTAAATGTAATTAACCCGGGGTAGGGTAAAGACCATAGGTGGGCAGCCTCCCGGATTGGGGGGGTATATCCGACCCCGACCCCCGAAATTTGGGGGGGGTGGAGCGGGGAGATGTCCCAAAAATTTTTTTTGGTATACCTCAAATACCCTGTTTTTAGCGTTTTTAGTACTGTACCGGGACCCCCCAAATTATAGGGGGGTGTCCGGGGTATCCCCAAATTTTAGTGGGGGGGTGTCGGCTATAGTCGGGATTTTTGGGGGTATAACCCCCGCCCAACCCCTCCCCCTGCCCAGCTATGGTAAAGACCCCCTTCTCGTTTGCGTGACCGTTTTCATCTATGAAAATGTGTCATTGTCATATATAGATGAACACGGTCAAAAAGCTAGAGGGGTGTTTACCTCGGGTAAATGACATTTCAAAATCTAAGGGGGTCCTAGAGGGGGTCGAACCACCCCTAGCTTTTTAGGGGGGTCGACCCGGGGTGGAAGATTTTGAAACCTAAAGGGGGGTCAGGCATAGATGTTTTTTTTGGGGGGGGGAAACAGAGGAGATCACCCCCCTAGAGCCAAAATTTTGAACCCCCCCCCTCTAGAAAAAATTGAGGCCCCCCTCCTCCTTCCAAAGCTCGAGAGCGGTCCGGCCTGATACCCCCTAGCGAAGATGACCCGCCTCCCCCCTCCCGACCAATTCGGAAGTATAATTTTTTATTTACTGTCAAAAACACGGTTTTTTAGTTAAAAACAGTGTTTAAATACACTTTTTAGGCCTAAATAGGCGGTTTTAATACATAAAATTCAATATGAGACCTAAAAACACTTAAATTATTGAGTTAAAAAAAATTTGTTAAAAATTGGACCCCCTGACCCCCCCAAATTTGAAATCTCGCACCCGGGGTCGACCCTCCATAAAAAGCCAGGGGGGTCCGAACGCCCCTGGACCCCCCCTAAAAATTTTGACCTTTCACCCGGGGGTGGACACCCCTAGCGGACCCGACAAAAAACATCTATGGGGTCAGGTGGGGTCCAATTTCCGAAACAAAATACTTTTAAACCATTAAATGTTTAATAATAGTTTTTTTTATAAGATAATACATTTTTATTGAATAAAAACCGATATTTAGGTATAAAAAGGGTGTAAAAACATGAATTTGTGTTAAAAAATCGCGTTTTTGGAAGAAAATTTAGTATAAAAAAGTACTCAAAAATTTCTCGAGAGGGGAGGGAAGGGCGTCAGATTTCAAAATCTAGAGGGGGTCAGGGGTAAAAAATTCAAAGGGGGGGAGCAGGGGCGGGGGAGGGTACACCCTTGGGTGGAAGGCCAAAATTTTTTAGGGGGGGGGGGGGGTCCGGACCCTCCTGGCTTTTTAGGGGGGGTCTACCCCAGGTGCGAGATTTCAAATTTAGGGGGGGGGTCGGTCAGGGGGTCCAATTTTTTAAAAAAAATTTTTAACTCAATAATTTAAGTGTTTTTAGGTCTAATATTGAATTTTATGCACTAAAACCGCCAGTTTAGGCCTAAAAAGTGTATTTTAACACTGTTTTAACTAAAAAACCGTGTTTTTGACAGTAAATAAAAAAATTATACTTCCAAATTGGTCGAGAGGGGGGGGGAGGGTTGTCAGCCTCGCTAGAAGGAGGTCAGGCCGGACCGCCCTCGAGCTTTGGGTGGAGGTGGGCCCTGGATTTTTTCGGGGGAGGGGTCCAAAATTTTGACTCTAGGAGGGGTGGACCCCTCTGTCCCCCCAAAAAACACCTATGAGGGGAGGGGGGCCCCTGGATTTTTTTCTAGGAGGCCCCCAAAATTTCGAGGCTAGGGGGGGAACCCCACCCTACCCCCCCCTTGTTCTTCTATGGTCATATAACATTGTGTTGTGAACAATGTAATTAATTTTTTATACATTTAGAAATGAGTTTATGAATAAATTGTAAACTGAAAATCAAATGCAAGACTAGATTGCTCTGTTGTTAATAAAAAGGATATTTCAAAGGCAAGTTTTTAATTTTTTAATTCATTATTAACTCATCGCTGTCCTGTTAGACAGCTGATTTTATAAAAAAATTTTCTGAAATTTGTTCGCATTAGGTACGACAAATGGGACGTACCTAGGGTTTCATTTGGGGGGGCGGCGGCGGATTGTGGTACAAACAAGGCTTCGACCCCCCCCCCCCCCCCGAAATTTGGGGGGAGGAAAGGAGCCCCCCTTAATTTTTGAAAACGTTAAAAAAGCAGGAATAAACGTAGATAAAGCTGTATAATACACTGTTTTTGGCCTAATAACGTATTATCTAATGTTTTTAGCGGTAAAAACATGTTTTTTTAGTTAAAAATTACATTAGCACACATTAGCAGAGCCTGGATTTCACAAAAAAAGTAATTTAGAGACCTTTCAGACACCTTGGCTACACCCACATGTTTTTTAGGGTACCTACCTATATGAAAAAAATCCGAGCCAATGCTATAGGCGGCTGGAAAATTTAGGAGGTGGGAGGTACATAAATCAACCAATATGATTGTTTGTTTTGCTTTCTGTGTAGTACTTATTACTTATAAAAATATTGTACTAACTTTGAAATAACATTAACATTAGGCAAGATAAATAGCGAGATATAATGTATAGTTTATACTATAGAAAGTTATCGCTGAGCGAAGCGAAGCGGAAAAAATTTTTGGATTTGGGGGTCAATTGTGGTACTAAAATTATTTTATAGTTTTACGTCGAGCGATTAGCCAGGCGCTAGAAAATTTTGAATTTTTAGCCTCTGAAAACCCTCAAATTTTACTATCTGGCGACCATTTCGGGGGGGGGGGCGGAGGGGCGGCCGCCGCCCCCGCCAAACCACTATCCTTGTTTTCCCCTTGTCCAACCGTTTCAGGGGGGGCCGCCTCCGCCGCCCTCCCTTGGTTACGTCCCTGCTATATATTAGTTTTTATCAAAACATACAAATGAAATGAAATAAAATAAAACACAATATAAAGATGTTTTTAAGAATTAATTTAAAAATATACAAGTACCGGTATATGTCCAGACCTGTGCTAGACCCCCGCCCCCGGAGGTTTTATTGGAGGGGGGCAATTCAAAAACGGGGTGGGGCATGGGGGCAACTTTTTTGAAACTGGGGGCAATAAAACGGTGGGGCAAGCAGGGGAAAAAGAAAAAAAGAAGGTAAAAAGGGGAAAAAAGACAAAAAAAGTGAAAACAAAGTAAAAATACGTCTAAATTGGCTTAAAATATATTGAAATAGGCTAAAAACTGCAAAAAAATCACGATGATGGCGTCATCATAGGTCAAAAATGGCATCATAATTTTAGGGTACTTTTTCGGCGAGGAGGGGCAAATCCTCCAATAAAGCGGGGGGGGGCATTTGCAGACCTCGGAATGAGTAAACACTGCATGCAGTGAACACACTAGCGGTAAAGGTTGCCAACGTTATTAATGTTGGACAAAGAGTCTCAACCATAGGGGTGAAACTTTCAGCCCTCCTGACTTGTCTTAGCGCCTGCCCTTTGCATAATCTGCATAGGGAGGATAAGTTTCAGGTAATACAACAACAACAACAACAACCGTGCACAGGTCTGTATGCCTACAACATAAATAAGATTGCAGGTGGTAAGAGACCATGGCCGTAGCCAGGATTTCAATTGAGGAGGGGAAGGGGGGGGATTTTTTGAAAGGTGCTTTATACGTGGCCACAAAAGGGGTCTAGGGGCGAGAGACCCCCAGTCTGGGGTTTGGAAGCATCCCAGCGGAATCAAGGGGCAGAGCTCCTTCTCAGGGGGTCCGGGGGCAGAATGCCCCTCAGAGCGGGAAATTTTTTTATTTTAAGCTTTTAAAAGGCACCAGGAAACCTAAATTTAGGTACAGAATCCTGATTTATTTTCTCTTTTTTTAATAGAACAACAACAATAAAAGTTATAATAAAATAGTTTTAAGGTATTATTATATGCCAATTTAATTAAAAAAGAACAAACGTTTTTTTTAAATAAAACATCTTTATTCAATTTTCGTTAGGTTTTTATAGTAAATGCCGCAGTTATTAATGTGCACTGCACTAATGTTTTGAATTATGAATAATTTTATTGTTGTAAATAAAAGGTTTCATGATCCTAAATCACTCTTATTTATACATTTTAGATAGCTTTAATTTAATACATGCCAAAGTGATTAGGAAAAAAATTTGTTTTCTAGTTTTTTTAAAAAAACCAAAGGGGGTAGGTACCATACATGGGCACGGGGGGGTTGGTGGGGGTTAACCCCCCAAAATTCTGAGAAGGGGGGTTTAACCCCCACTCAGAAGTGGGGGGAGAAAAGGTTAACCCCCCAATTTTGGAAAATAGAAGAAAAAATGTCTTTAAAATGACTTTTAACTGTCTCTAAACTTAAGTTTTGAGGTCAAAATGAATGTTTTAAGCAATAAAAAGTTCAAAAATGCAGTAAAAAAGAATTTTTGACCTAAAATTAGCGTTTTTTACGTATTTTTCCTTCAAAATCGAAAAACGATATGGGTAAGATGCACTCCAGAAAAAAAACGATATGGGTATTTGTATTTTGCGTTTCTCGGATTTTAACCCCCCCTAATTTGGGGTTTAACCCCCCCCACTCCGGACCAACTTGCCCATGTATAGTAGGTGCCCTTACAAAATTTTTTTTGCCTTCCCAGAATTTGAGAGGGGATTAATCCCCCCAATCTCTGCTACGGACGTGGAGACATAATGTTTTTGGTCGTGTCCGTGAAGGGGTGTGGGCGGTCCACCCCCCAGACCTGTGCACGGTCTGGAAATGCCACCCCCGCTTTATTGGAGGATTTGCCCCACCATGTTTTATTGCCCCCCCCGCCCCCCCCCCTCCTGCCAAAAGTAAAAAAGTATCCAAAAATTATGGCGCCATTTTTTCCACCTATTATGACGCTATCATCGCGAAATTTTTGCAGTTGTTAGCCTATTTCAATGGATTTTAAGCCATTTTAGCCCTATTTTTACCTTATTTTCGATTTTTTCCCCTTTTTCCTTCTTTTTTTTATTTTTTTTTCTCTCGACCCCCGTATTATTGCCCCCCCCCGTTTCCAAAAAGTTGCCCCCCCGTTTTAGAATTACCCCCCAATAAAACCCCAGGAGGTGCAGTGCACCCCCACCCCCGACAAAAATTTTTTAACGGGGGGTGAGTCAGGAGGTCCGAACCCATAGATGAGCATAGGGGGGGTAGGGTGAAGTCCACCCCCTAGCCTCGAAATTTCGGACCCTCCCCCTAAAAAAGGGCAGCCCCCCCCCCCTACCTTCAAAATTTTTAAATTTTGACACCCTACCACCCGTCTGGAAGTGTAAATTGACCCCCTTTCCCCCCCTTCTTAGTCAAATTTTGGGTATGAATTTAGGTCAAGATTTACTGTCATTAAGCACGGTTTTGTAGCAAAAACAGTACTTTTGTACTTTTTTTATACTTAAATAGCCTATTTTAGTATATTAAATTCTATATTAGTGCTAAAAAGCTTAAATAAATGATTTAGGATCATGAAACCTTTTATTTACAACAATAAAATTATTCATAATTCAAAACATAAGTGCAGTGCACATTAATAACTGCGGCATTTACTATAAAAACCTAACTGAAATTGACAAGATGTTTCATCGAAATGTTTGTTCTTTTTTTTAATTAAATTGGCATATAATAATACCTTAAAACTATTTTATTATAACTTTTTATTGTTGTTGTTCTAAAAAGAGAAAATAAATCAGGATTCTGTACCTAAATTTAGGTTTCCTGGTGCCTTTTAAAAGCTTAAAATAAAAAAATTTCCCGCTCTGAAGGGGCATCTTGCCCCCGGACCCCCTGAGAAGGAGCCCCCCTCTGCCCTCCCTTGAATTCCTGCTGGGGATGCTTCCCAAACCCCAGATGGGTCTCTCGCTCCCTAGACCCCTTCTTGTCGGCCACGTATAAAGCACCTTTCAAAAAATCCCCCCCCCTCCTCTTCCCCCCTCCTCATATTGAATAATCCTGGCTACGGCCATGGCTCTTCTGACCACCTATGATTCAGGTTGTAAGGCATACAGACCTGTGCACGGTTGTTGTTGTTGTTGTTGTATTACCTGAAACGTGATCTTTTTTTCCCCTTCCCTTATGCCATGATTATGCAAGAGGGGCAGGCGCTAAGACAAGTCAGGAGGGCTTGAAATGTTTTTCATTTTTTCCCCCTATGGTTGAGTCTTTGTTTCAATTTTTTCATCAAGAACGTTGGCAATCCTTTACCGGCTAGTGTGTTCACTGCATGCAGTGTTCCTTACTCATTTTTTCTAGGTCTGCAAGATGCCCCCCCCGCTTTATTTGGAGGATTTGCCCCTCCCTCCGCCGCAAAAAAGTACCCTTAAAATTATGATGCCATTTTTTGATTCCTAACTCACTTAGGTCATTATTGTCGCAAAATTTCTTTTTTGCAGTTTTACTAGCCTATTTTCAACATACTATTTTAAGCCAATTTAATTAAAAAAAAGAACAAACGTTTTTTTTTAAATAAAACATCTTTATTCAATTTTCGGTTAGGTTTTTTATAGTAAATGCCGCAGTTATTAATGTGCACTGCACTTATGTTTTGAATTATGAATAATTTTATTGTTGTAAATAAAAGGTTTCATGATCCTAAATCACTCTTATTTAAGCTTTTTAGCACTAACATAGAATTTAATATACTAAAATAGACTATTTAAGTATAAAAAAAAGTACAAAAGTACTGTTTTTGCTACAAAACCGTGCTTAATGACAGTAAATCTTGACCTAAATTCATATCCCAAAATTCTCACTAAGAATGGGGGGGGGAGAGGGGCTAAATTTACACTTCCAGACGGGTGGAAGGGTGTTAAAATTTAAAAATTTTGAAGGGAGGGGGGGGGGGGCTGCCCTCTTTTTAGGGGGAGGGTCCGAAATTTCGAGGCTAGGGGGTGGACTTTACCCTACCCCCCCTATGCTCATCTATGGGTTCGGACCTCCTGACTCACCCCCCGTTAAAAAATTTTTGTCGGGGGTGGGGGTGCACTGCACCTCCTGGGGTTCTATCGGGAAAAAAATCTAAAACGGGGGCAACTTTTTGAGAAAAAACGGGGGGGGGCAATAATACGGGGGTCGAGAAAGAAAAAATAAAAAAAAGAAGGAAAAAGGGGGAAAAA
>JASAMX010000384.1:0-12109 GCA_030248175.1 Microlaimidae sp. YZB2_3
AAAAAACTATTTGCGGTAAAAAACGTAAGGTTTTTTGCAAAAAATGACCGAAATTACAGATTTTGCTAAATTTTTAGCCTGCCCCGGCCCCGGCCCCGGCCCCGGCCTCGGCCGGGGCAAAATTTTTTACCCCGGCCCCGGCAAATCGAAATTTTGCTACCCCGGCCCCGGCCCCGGCAACAACAAAAATATTGCCCCGGTCGATCGCTAGGTATGACTATGACCCCTAAAAATTGCGTTTTTTTCCAATTTATGTACTTGAAAAATATTTCTCAATCAGTATAGCTTTTCAAGTTTATAAATACCAATGTTCATATACTGTAAAAAAAGGCGGATTTTCTATTTTAATTTATAATAAATACATCAAAACCCTCATTTTTCATAAAATAAAACCAACCCAGCGCAATTTACCCAACCAACATACCAAAAGCAAACAAAATTATTGGAAAACCGCACATCACTGTTTAATTACAGTAAATATCGTGCTGGGTGCCGGCTATACTTATATGATGAGCGGTTTAACTACGAGGCGTCAATAGATTGTTAAGATTAGCGCAGTATGTGTTGAGCTATTGCGTTTCCTGTACAAAAACCCTCGGTTTTTTTGCTAAAATAACCAAACGACAGCAGTGAATTGATGTAGATTGGCCAAAAATTTTTGCCTACACGTCGTATTTTAGCAAAAAAATCGCGGGTTTTTTATATGGGAAATGCAATATCTCGAGAAATGGTATTCCAATTTTAACAATCAAGGTATAAAATTAAAGTAGAAAATAGCCGCATTTTTCAGTAAAATTTTTATTAATTAAATTTTATACTTATTAAGAAATTTTTAAGTACAAAATTTCAAAAAAAGCGCTATTTTAGGGGGGTCATATCTCCTGAACCACCAAAAATATTTTGATTAAAAAAATTTTGTGGACTATTGGGGGTAGGGGTAAGGTTTTCACAAAAATCATCAAAATCGAAGACAAAAAGTTTGACTTGGTATCGCGCCTTTACGAGGCGGAATTCCGGAGTTCCATTATTCCAAAGCTATTTTTAATTTTAAATGGCCGACCCTCTAGAGCATAAGATGTTGGTGTTACGGATAAATATACAAAACTCACATAATTTAATTGTTTTCAGGTGTTATTTTCTATGTGAAAAAAACTTTTATTTATACATTTGAAACTTACTTTTTCTTAGAAGATTGGCATATTTATAGTTTTATAACATTTCTAAATATTTTAAAAAATTAAGCAGAAAAAATATGGTTTTTTTAGAGGCTTTTGTAACCTTTATTGTTAGTAATGAATTCAATTGTTTTAGATTTTTTTAAGCTACGAAACACAATGCGCATTTCAAACTTTTTAAAAATAAATTTTTTATTATGGTTGAATTTTATCTGGCTGACGCTGAAAATTAGAATGCAGAAATGAAAGGAGCAAATAAAATTGCGCGGTAATGACGTTTTTTTTAAACAAATAAGAACGCAGAATTTTTTTTTAATTCCACCTTTTCACAAAATGTACAAAAATTAACCAACTTTGGCCCTTAAAAAGTTTGCATTTAGATTACAAATTAAGTAATTTGATAAATAATTATTAAAATACAATTTTTTATCTTTGTTATTAATCCGCTTTAGTGAAAAATTTCGAATGTTTTTGTTGTTAAATAGTCAAGTCAATACTGAATTATCGCCGTCAGCTAGATTTTAGTTGCCTATAGTTTAAATATAACATCAAAAACAGTTAAACGCACATCAAGCGCTGGTTTCATTGTTCTTATCAACCAATCGGAATTCATAAGTTAGAGCTTAAGTTCTACTCTCTAAAATTGTTAATGGTTTTATTTCGTGTTTTCATTAAGTATATAAACAAAAAAGCCCCTCGAATAAAGTTTAATAAAAAATCATTAACTTAAAAATAAATTTTTTTTAAAACAACTATTTTTTTAATGATTTTTAAATAAACTTTATTCGTGGGGCTTTTAAACTATTAACCACTTTTAGAGAGTAATTGGATGACATAACTGATGCTAAACTGTTTTGATTTATTTGGTTATTGCACGTCTTTCTTACTTATTCCCTGAATAAATAAATTAGCCACAATGGTTTAATTTTCACTTTTTGAAAATATTTTGGCAAAAAAAGTTGATGAAACGCAAAAAGCGCGCCAGTGCAGCTCAATGTAAAACTGTTGCGCACTTTAAGGCAATTACCCAGCCCATCATTGTGATCAAAGTTTCACCACGGTATGACGATCATGTGACAGACACAAAGATAATAATTTATAAGTTCATACATTTCTGCCTTGTTCTTCCAGGATCCTTTGGTCTTTTTGATTGACATGCTGCAGCACATGAAATATTCTTCTCTTTTTGTCCACTCCTATTTTGTACTTTTCCTAAAACAGAAATAATATATTAAAACATATCTTATATAATGTCCAATATTTTTATTAATCCAATGCCGCTAAGTAATTAAAGGTAAACCCAACGTGGCTGCAACAGTTGTTCGTTAATTTGTAATTTAATAGATTGCTGAGGATGGTTTAGGGTCGATGGAGCCGAGGGAACTTGGAGCCCAAAATAAAAATCGATAAAACCTATACCTAAGCCTGAGGGAAGCCGAAAAAAAGGTGAAAAATTTTTCCGGCGGCTCCAAGTTCCCTACTTGCGGCTCTAAAGACCCCTTACCCTGAGGATTCATATGTATAAAGTATGTATTTTCGGGCGTAATCCTCAAACTGGTAAAACTTTTATTTCTACGTTTCGAAACAAACAACGTGTTTCTTCGTCAGGAAAAAGCTCAAATACGTTGGGTAAAAAATGCCTCCCATGAAGTAACCATTTAACCATTCAAATAGTGACATTCTGATGTCACTTTATCGGCCAATTAGATTCAATTGAATACGGGGCATTTGTTTGATAAAGTGACGTCAGATTCTTCTGATTTGAGTGGTTACTTATTCGGGAGGAGCATCTTTTAATACAACGAACAACTGTTGCAGCAACGTTGGGTTAACCTTTAGTGAAACTTTGATTTCTGTTGCCTTACAAGACAAAATTTTGTTATTCAAACCAAATTACATTTCATTGCCCTAGTTTGTTTAGAAAATAAAAAAGATACAATGAAAACTGTTTTTCCTTTAATAAAATAAAAAAAGATAATTCAAGGTTTATTTATCAGGAAAAAAATATTGTAATGTTTATAATTTGGATATAACTATTTTAAGTAATACTAGAAGGTCTAAGCGACTGTTTAAACTAGCTGGCTTGATTTTATAGGTAAATTAAACCCAACTGACCTCGATGACCAGCTGCATTGAATAGACTATTTAACAAAAAACCAAATCAAAACTTTGAGCAAAAGCAGTTTAATATCAAAAAAAATAAATACTTTGTTTTTATAATATTAGTTACAAACTCGAAAAATAAATGTCAGTTTTTTTGACGGCTAAACCTCACTGATTTTTGTATAATTTGTATAAAATTGGTATTTAAAAAGATCTACGTTCCGATTCGCCTTAAAAAAACGTCGTAAGTACTTTATTAGCCGAGGATGGGTCCGGCAAAAAATAGTCCTGAAAAAAATCGTAGCTGGCACAAAAGAGTCCTGGCACAAAAGAGTCCTGGAGAAAATGCATTCATGCGCCCAAGCGCTGCGAGCGCTGAAGTCGGCACAAAAGATTCCTGGCATAAAATCAATTTTTCACAGCTGAGATACAATGTTCACACCTCAGCTGTCTTCCGGGTTTTTTATTTGTTTTTTTTAATTAGCCTCTTAAGAGGTTGTGTGAAGAATTACGCCGGTAAAAAATTTATGTTTTTAAGTATTTTTATTATTTAGTTACTAATACGCTCAAAGTTTTGTAAAGTATTTAAAAAATAAGAAAAACATGTGTTTGGGTTTGTGTGTGTGTTTTGTTGTGTCATGTGTTGTGTTTGGATATAAATTATATAATATTGAATTAGTGTTTTTTGTCATAATTGAGTAACAAAATCATGTCTAAATAAGTATAATAAGTATTTTAGTTGGGAAAATTTTTTTGTTCATAGTTAAAATATTACAATTTTTATCAAATAAGTGTTTTGGTCGAAATTGTAAGGACGACCAGATCTGTCCAATTTAATACGGCTTTAAATAACCTTTAAATCTTAAGGACTTTTAGCATAATCACACATTTGAATTTCCATCGTAACCTTTATAGTTTTTTAAATCTTTTGTGTAGTTTTTTAAACAATTTTTTACTATTAAAGTGGTATACTTTACTTTTAAAGCTAAAAAATAGGTGATTTAAAAAAAGGAAAAGTTAACAGAAGTGATTTTTCTACCCTTCAATATCAAGGTCCGGAGCTCCAGCCATTCCAAGCAGATGGAGAGACTTGTTTGATTATGTTTTAATTCATTCTATACGCATTTTAGGCTATTTTATCTTTTAAATACACGCTGAAAAAAATTTAGTTTAAAAAAATTCTGTTTTCTCCGGAAAACATTAATAGTTGAATACCGGTTGTGTTGTTAAACATGGCTACAGTATAAGTTTTTACTGCGTCAATTTTTGAAAATTAACAAATTTTTATTGATTTATTATTTTATTTATTTATTTTTTTACTTCTTATTCTACTCCACTTTTTTGTGTCTTAAAAGGCGCCTGGGGCTTAATATTTTCGTTGCTTTACCTCCTTACACTTTTTCATTGTATTTCAGCTGTTAAAAATTGATTTTATGCCAGGACTTTTTTGTGCCGACCTCACCCTAGCAGCGCTTGGGCGCATGAACGCATTTTCTCCAGGACTCTTTTGTGCCGGGACTCTTTTGTGCCAGCACTCTTTTGTGGCAGCTGCGATTTTTTCCAGGACTCTTTTGTGCCGGGACTCTTTTGAAGGTAAGCCCCCAAGGATTAGTTAGATATAATAAAAAAAATTGTATTTTCATTTGTAAAAAATGTTTTACCCGCTTTGTTTTTAAAACTGTATTATTTTGTAAAAAATTTTGTTCAAATTTAAAAAAACTAAAAAATTCTAAGCCGGTCAAGTTGCTTTTTATAGGCTAAAGTATAAAAAGTTTAAATAAATTTCAGTTTACAGTGTAAAGTCAGTTTGACAGATACAAAGATAATATATTTAGTTTGCGACCAAAACCATCATTGGATCGTTTTAAAAAATTACAGCGGCAAAATAAATTATTTATATTTACATCTTCTATATATTAAAGTTTTTAAAATGAGTTATATTGACCAAAAGCATCGGGATCAAACTGAACTCATGCATTATTTTTTTATTATTAAACAAGATTGAATTCGTTTGATAGATTTCGAAAAATCAGCCTAAAAGGCAATCGCTCAAGATAGAATTGGAATAAGTCATAAGCTAATTCGCAGGAGTTTAACTGGTCCGTTATACCGCGTTTATTTAATTTTTTAATTATACACATTATACTATTATATAGCTTAAAACATGAAGAATCCGACGATATTTGACGGAAAAATACAATAGGCGATATGAAAAGATTTTCACTAAAGACGGGTGGCCAACTAGTGGTTGGCCAACTGAAATCCTACAGCCGGTCAGTCTTTGATCGTTTTAAAAACAGCCCCTCCTGGATGGTACAGGGTCTTTAGATCCGCAAGTAGGGAACTTGGAGCCGTCGGAAAAATTTTTACCCTTTTTTAGGCTTGGCTTAGGCTTAGGTATAGGTTTTAGCGATTTTTATTTTCGGCTCCATGTTCCCTCGGCTCCATCGATCCTCAACCTCCCGAATCTGAGTATTTGAACCCGGCGCGGCTTGTGACAGAAATTTGCATATGTTTTATTACGATTGCTATTCGCTCTCAATTCGCGAGATTTAAAGTTGGAACTAAGACACTATAGACTTAAAAAACTTCGTTGAAAATTAAAAAAATAGTGCCAAAAGTTTTGAGCTATATGTATGTCTGTCTTTTTTAGGTTTTATTAATAATCTAATAATTTCGCTTAAAATGTTATGTAAGTATTTTTTATATATTTTTACTATAACCGTGCGCAGTTTTTTTTCTCGTGAGATGTAAGCTAACTGTATCAGGCCGGGGTAGGCCAGCTGGATTTTAATCCGCCCCTATAAGGCCGGATTCCCCCATACCTACGCGAAGTTCGTCGTCGAGATAGAGCTCCGTGAAATAGGTCTGATCGTCCGCGGAATTGTCCGCGTTATTTTCCGTGAAAATTCGGTGGAGTGTCGGGGCGTAGCCCATGAACAGCCCCGAGAACAAATAACCCCGCTCTCTGCGCTTTTCCGAGTACAAAGACGCCAGTTGGGCGTTGGGCCAGCTACCCACTTCCGTGGTGCCGAACAGTACTTCGAATTCCGGGTAAGTTTCGTCAAAAGTCTCCAGAATATAGCCTTTTAAAGATCCGATGTACGCTTTAGGACTGAAAAAAAAACACACGAAGCATTAGAAACCTGATTTCAGAATTCAACCGAAGTAAAGCTTTATATAAAAAATAAAAGCTAAAGCTCTTTAAAGCCTCCTACTTGCCTTTATTAAAAATTTTGCTGCCTTCACCCTGCCTCCTACCTGCCTCCGATGCAAATTTAGTTGCCTCCCACCTGTCTGCTAACATTTATATTGTTTAACATAGGAAGCAGCAGCACCTGCTTCCTTCCTACATCCAAAAAATTTTTTGTGGCATCCTCCTTACCTCCATCCTGTCTCCGACGTAGGGCTTGCTCCTAACTGCCTCTAAACTTCTAGAGGCAGCTTTAAGAGTCGTAAAAATTTTAACGACAAGCAATGATTACTGATGATTGAAATACTCCCACAAATTTCTAGATTGACGTAATTGTGGATACCCTAATTTTTGACAAAAAAATTATTTTGTGGGAAAATTTTCAGACAAAAGCCAATTTTGTTAAACAAAATGCAGTTTTATTGATTAAAAATTATTGATTAATTATAGTGTTTTCTGTACAGAAAATTGACATTAATTGTAAACTCAGCCTTGAAATTAAACGCTTATACGAACCCGCATACAAACGTTTAATCCTTCCAAGTATAAACAAATGTAAACTTAAATAACTTCATTAAAAGTATTACAAAACATTTAAATGAAACAGGCCAAAACAGTGAATTTTAGCCAAAGATATATCGTCGTTACTACGGCAAAATGAGCCACTGTCATTATAAAATACACGTGACTGTGACTCATTCTGTAGTTAAAAAAGTCCTGTTTTAATATTAAAATAAGTCACAGTCGCATGTATTTTATACGAACTGTGGCTCATTTTACCGTAGTAACGACGATATGACATAACATTAAAGCAAAAATATGCGACTTCATATTTTGCTCAGACACATTTTATACCCTAAATTGCACGTGCCCTAGTTAGGGCTCTCGATGGCGCTAATTACTGCGTGTAGTGGTCCTAATTAGGGTACTTGTCAAAAGCCGCTTTATGATTCACTTCGTTTAAAATTAATTTTTTTTTATTATTATTTGTTAATTAAAAATTAGTTAATAAATTTAATTTTATTAAATACAAACAAATAAAGATTTTTTTTCCATATTAAAATAGTTTTTATTTTTAAATGAAAAATATAATGAAAAATTTTATTGTCTTGAATATAGGTTTTTTCTAAGGGATTTTTTGCCTTGAATATAGGTTTTTCTAACTAAGACGCACCCTGATTAGCCAATGGAACCCTATGTGACCTAGTTAGGGCGCGTCCATATTTTGTAAATTGGGACCCTAATTAAGAAGCGGGCCACACTAAACCTATTTGAGCAATATATGAAAAATTTGTAAATTAAATACAACCGGATACATACCTTTGAATGTACATAACAACGACATTTTTTTGCTCTTTGTATTTCTCCAAAGCACCTTTGACAAGATCCAACCTTGTTGTTGGCTTAGAACATGTTCGACCATGTCCAGGTTTGGTAACGCAGTGACCGTCCTGATTGGCATTTTATGAAAGGTTTTTAATTGATTTATAAAACCTTGGCACAAATATAGGGCAGAAACTTATTTTCATCGATTATCCGCCAGGTTGAAATTTTTGTTGCAAACAACCCTAATGTAAATAGAGAGAAAAGAAACCTTGGACATTGTTTTAGCCGCGGACATTTGTTTAGCCATATTCGTACCAGTATTTTAAAGCTTTGTGTTGCCGCTCCTCCTCCCACAACCATTCCCACGGAGCAAAACATATATGACGTAATCAGGAATACTATAAATGACATTTTGAGAGTCCTTAAAATCGTGACGTGTTAAAAATATTTCTTATTCAACAGTTAGAAAAAAAGCTTCACTAGAGCACTAATCGTTTATTAATTCATTATTTAAAAACTGAAATTTTAATCCAGTTCAGAATGTGAAGAGACTTATTAAAAATTAGACCAGTTAAGACAACTTGTCATTAAAATTTTATTACAAGCTAAGACAAAATATGTCTTAAAAGTGTGTTCACAGCTGTTAAATCTCTTAAATCTTTGGTTGGAAAACAGCGCAAGAAAATATTCGACGTACCTTTTTATTCATAATACTGAACGTTCAATAAGCTCCGCATAACCCATCTTTATGCAAATTAAGCAAAACCATATGCAAATTATTTATTACAAGAATTTATAAAGTATTGATTAGCGGTATTACAATTATACAATATATTTCTCCTTCCACGTTAGCGTAATTTTTTTTCAAGACTCGTCTTACTTGGACAATTTTATAACAAAAAAATTTTACCGTGCTATTCATAAAACTTTTGGACCCGGTCTACTTCGCACTGGGTCCGTTTACGTTTTGACCATTGGAAAAATGGACTTGGTCCGTTTTGATCATCGGAAAAACGGACTGGGTCCGTTTTGATCATCGGAAAAGTGGACTGGGTCCGTTTTGATCATCGGAAAAGTGGACTGGGTCCGTTTTTGTTTTACTCTGTTTTTGGACTATTTATGGCTTTTAATTTTCAATTTTTACATTGAAAATTTGAAATTTACTTATAATTTCAAATTTTCAAAGTAAAAACTCAAAATTAAAAGCCATAAATAGTCTAAAAACAATGTAAAACTAAAACGGACCCAGCCCACTTTTCCGATGATCAAAACGGACCCAGTCTGAAGTAGACCTAGTCAAAAAGTTTTACGAATAGCACGGATAGATTATAGTTTTTATAAAATTAAAAAAAATAATAAATAAATTTAAGATTATTAAAATTTATTATTATTATTATTATAAATATTATTATTATTTAGAATTATTTTATTTTTATTTTATTTTCTATAAAATGCATTCCTCGTCCGGATCTTTGCCAAGTATTTCAACGTCTATTTGGTGATATTTCGCCGATATGACGAAACTTTCCGTTTCCTTCGCTGCGAATGTAAATAATTTCAAGATTAACGGCTTTTCATCATCGCAATAACATATTCTAATAAATAATTGCAACATTAAAACAATATTCGGGTAAAAATTCAAAGAAAGCGGTTTCATATTCGGCACCTAAAAAAAAAACAAAATAGTGGAACACACCTAAAAAATTTGCGCTAAACAGAACATAGCAATCAAAACAATTAACAGCAATAATACACATTTAAATTTAAATGATATATGTTTTTTATATCATATTAGTGCTACACCAGGACTAATAAGACTAATAACTGTAAAATAATATTCGTGGAGGCTGTGGCATAGTGGAGAGAACGTGTGTATTGCATACTCTCGATCGATTCCCGATTGAGACACACTAAATTGTGATAATTTTAATTGTTTTTAATATTGTTATACGTAGTATTTGGTTGCGCAGTTAGTGTTGAGTAACGTCGACGGTGCGTATTATGCTTTATGCAAATAAAAAATCTTTTTTTTAAAACTAATAATATATGATATAGAACTTCCATATAAAAAATGACGCCGGCTTATGTTATTAATCCTTGCACCATTTTTAAGACCTACAAGTGCATTTTTTAATTAACCCTACAAATTTACATATAAAAAACCTAAGTTAGGTAAAAATTAGCTCAACACAATGAATAAAAGTTACAAAAATTTTTAAATTTCTTTTAATATTGCTGTAAAATCTCCAGTTTTTGCCAGCGTAGATAAAATTTATTAATTTTATAACGATTTTTGATTTCGCGGCGGAACCGCTGACTAAATTTTTTGTTATGCTATGTAGGTCTATAAGGTCGTGCTTAAAATTTTTAAGATGTAAAAATGTATGGGTCTTTGGAGCCGTGAGCGCAAAATTTGAAGCCATCGGAACCCAAAAACAATTTTCCTCATACTCACTTTATAAAATCGACAAATTAAAATAGCTTGATTTAGTGCTTAATTAATTAAGCCTTCGAGCCATATTTAAAGAATAAACCATGTCCTGGTCTCCTACACGAACGTTCGCAATTTTGAGTTGTGCTTATGTGTTGTATGTTTTCTGGAATAAACACTTACTTTGACTCTGAAAATTTTGGAAACCTATTAAAAAATGGAGCCATAAAAATGGGAACTTGCACCCGAAAGTAAAAAAAAATGGTTTGGTGTTAGGTTAAACTTTAGGCTTATGTTTGGGCTTGGGCTTAGGAATAACTTTACGCGATTTCACATTTTCCGCTCCAAATTCTAGCTCTAAGCGCCCTCTGGTCCATCGACCTTAATTCTTATAAAAGATGTTTTCAAGTAAGACGTAATCTAAAAACATTCTTTTGAAAATCGGTCAAATTTAAAACTTAAAAGAAAAAAAACAAATCTTACAATATTGCAAAAAAAAACAACACAACATGCATAATATTATCGAAAAGATGCATTTCTGTATTAATATTTTTTGCAACAATAATATTTCACTGAAATTTAATTAAGAATATAATAATATACTAACGTCAATTTTATTTTTATTCAATTTTTTCCTGTTATAGAGACAGATTTAAGATTGAAGTAACAGCTGTCTTTAATTGAATCCACAATGTCATGTTTCGGTTGTTATTTTTCGAATTTATATAGGCACTGCGACTGCACACATATATCCTTAAGCATAAATAAATTTTTAGTGAAAGCTTTAATTGTTCTTAAGTTTTTCAAAACAATTGCAGTAATTATTTAAAAAAAAAACAGCGCTGTTCCTGTTACCTTTGTCCGAACAATAAAATATTATTTTCCTGCAGATAAAAAATCATTTTGAAAAAAATGCATAGCATTTTACAAAATTCAACCATAGTTTTCGACGTCAAAATTTATCATTTTTAAATACATTAATTCCAGTAAGTTCTAAATAGAAGAATTTTTATACTTTAAAACATATAAACATAAAAGTTTTCAATAAAAAAGTGGCAATAAAAACAATTTCAAACGCGCAAAAACACGATTCAACTTTTTATAGATTTTTTAAAGAAAAAATTGGTTTTACTTTTTTAGAGTATTGAATAAAAAAAATGCAATAATTAAGAATATTTGTATAGGAAAACGCTTTGGTATAGTCAATTATTGGTGTTTAGTCTGAATTTCGTTTTTTAGAGTATTAAATAAATTATACACACCGAAAACTAAACTGTTGACTACCAATGCTTTTATTGCTTTTATTTTAATAATACCAAAATGTTCTTAAAATCAGTTTTATATACTTAGGAGCTTATCACAAACTTATACCAACTAGCAAATTATCAACACAAAACACAAACCAACAAATTAACGTAGAATGATTGTTCCAACAGTAAAAATACAAAAATTTCAACATGGCCGCAAAGTGTAAAAAATAAATTGATTTTTCCATCGTGAATTTTTTTGCAACAAAATCAAAGCAGAATTTTTGTATAAAAATCCTACCAACATAAGCAATCACAAAAACTTGCTGCAAAATTTGAACCCTCTAAAGAAAAAATTCCACTGATGTAGAAATATTTCTGGGAGAATAAGTTTTTAATGGATCTGGTAAAACCTGTCTAAAAATATTCAGCTTCTGATAAACAAAACTATTTTATTTGATACATATTAAACCATGAACGTTATAAACTAAACTGGCAATATTTTTTATAAGAACCATCTGTACCTTTTTTAATATTTTTCGAGATCTGCAGGAATAGTCTTTGTTTTAATGTTAATTAATATATAAAAATAAATTTTTTGCAATCTTCAAATTTCCAAAACCTACTTCGTTCA
>JASAMX010000385.1:0-13631 GCA_030248175.1 Microlaimidae sp. YZB2_3
GGCATACCTCAAATGCCCCATTTTTACCGTTTTTAGTACTGGGGGACCCCCCAAATTTAAGGGGGGAGGGTGTCCGGGTTACCCCCACATTTTAGAAAGGGTATCGGCTATAATCGGAATTTTTGGGTGGTATAACCCCCCAACCCCCCCCCCTCCCTGCCCACATATGCCCTCATGTATGGAACAATGTTTAACCCCACCCCAACATTTTGAAACAACTTCCTCATGCATGATTAAACCTAAGTTTAGGTCAAAAAGTCTTTTTAATGGCATTTTTAAGCTTTTTTAGTGCTAAACGAAAGCGTAGTCATTTAGACTTCAAAATTTAAGTTTAAAAGTAAGATAAAAGTTATTTGAAAAACATTAAAAGTGTATAGATTTGGTTTAACCTTTCAAACACCGCAACTTTTCTCGGTGCACATATGTTGTACTCAAGCTTGGGTGTATATTTACCCTGGTGGGGTACTAAGGGTAGTAAATAGTCAGACCTGTGCACGGTCTGGAAATACCCCCCTCGCTTTATTGGAGAATATCCCCCGTTTTATTGCCCCCCGCCAAAAAATGAAAAAGTACCCTAAAATTATGACGCCAATTTTGACCTATGATCACGCCATCATCGCGAATTTTTTGCAGTTTTTAGCCTATTTCAATGTATTTTAAGCCATTTTAGACCTATTTTTATCTTATTTTTGCTTTTTTGTCCCTTTTTCCCCTTTCCCTTCTTTTTTCTCTTTTTTTCCACCTTTTTCTCTCTTTTTTTTCTTCCCTGCTTGCCCCCCCGTTTTATTGCCCCCCCGTTTCAAAAAAGTTGCCCCCCTTCCACCCCCCGTTTTGAAATTGCCCCCTTCATTAAAACCCCGGGGGGCAGTGCACAGGTCTGACTGAATAGTAAATGAAGAAAAAGTAAAAAAAAGAAGTCATGCGAACAAATATTTTTCGTTGTCAGATTTTAGATCTGTGTTAATGTTAAATTTATAAAAAATTTTCAAATTTTTTTGAAGTTGGCAGAAAATGAAGGAGGAATATAGGTGTGTGAGGTGGAGGGGTTATCGTGTAAGTCGGCCACAAAATATTGGTCGCTTTTGTCAAAATATACCCCTTAGCAACCGCTTTATTCTAAAAATGCTAAAAATTTAAGAAGGTCTTTCTGTTTTTTTAAATTTTAAAAATATTTGCGGAAGAAAGATTAAAAAACACTCACCCCAGTTCTTCCTTTGCCCTATGCCCCTATACTGTATGTATACTGTAATTTCCATTTTTGGTTAACCTGTGCTTTTTCCATGTCCCCAGTGTCATAGAGGCTATAACCCAAGTATGGATCAACCGCGTTTTAAAACCCCTTTCATGTCAAATCCGTGCCCCTTCTTTGTCCGACGCGACGTTGGGAATAGCCAATCAAGTCAAGTTCTTCTGTCCCCCTCGGGTGAGTGCAGCCTTCGCCGGCTGGAGTTTTTTATTTCTTCGCTGAATTTGGCAGTATCGTTTTCTCGGATTGTGGTTGTAATACTCCCGTCGCGTGCGTATAACACCGCTCCGCCGCAATTAAATACCCACTTTTCTGCTGTCTAGAACACAGTTAAAATATTACCACTCTCCTTTTCCCCCACGTGGAGTGGAATATTTTACTTTATATTAATTTGTGTTTTGACTATTAGTCAATCCAGACCTGTGCTCTGCCCCCCTTGGGGTTTTATTGGGGTGGGGCAATTCCAAAACGGGTGGGCACGGGGGGCTACTTTTTTGAAACGGGGGGTGGCAAGCAGAGGAGAAACAAAAAAAAAAGAGAAAAAAAGAAGAAAAAAAAAGAGAAAAAAGTAGGGAAAAAAGAAAAAAAAAATCGAAAACAAGGTAAAAATAGGTCTAAAATGACTTAAAATACATTGAAATAGGCTAAAAACTGCAAAAAATTCACTATGATGGTGTCATCATAGTTCATAAATGGCGTAATAATTTCAGGGTACTTTCTCATTTTTTGGCGGGGGGGGGAGCAAATCCTCCAATAAAGCGGGGATGGGGCATTTCCAGACCGTGCACAGGTCTAGTCAATCGCTAGATTCGTTATAAATTTAGTGCTTTGCTTAGTATTTTATTTAAGGGCGTGATCAGGAGGAATCGGAATGTTAATACTAAATGAAAGTCTTGCGTGTGGGTGTTTTAGTCGCGCATCCCACAAGCCGGGGTGGGGGGGGGGGGGTGGGGTGTCATTCCCTCCATGCGTTTTCCCAAATTTCGGATGTGGCAGTGGGTTTTTTTTGAATAGGTTAAAATAGCAGAAAGCATAGAAATACTGTAATAGGTAATGCACTGTTTTGGTTATAATAAATACATTATCTAATTAAGCGGAAAAAGATGTTTTCTCAGCTAGAAATTACTTACCAACAGACATTGACTGTATGAGAATTTTGGAGGGGTCAGGCTCAGAGATAAGCATAGGGGGTTAGGGTCGGGTCCACCCATACATGAGCAAGTTGATCCGGAGTGAGGGGGTTAAAATTTGAGAAACGCAAAATACGCATATTGTTTTTTTTTTCTGGAGTGCATTTTACCCATATCGTTTTTCGATATTAAAGAAAAAATAGGTAAAAAACGCTAATTTTAGGGGGGTTTAACGCTAATCTTCATTTTTCCAAAATTGGGGGGGTTACTGGGTTAGCCTTTTCTCCCCCCCCACTTCTAAGTGGGGGGGGGTTAAACTCCCCTTCTCAGAATTTGGGGGGGGGGTTAACCCCCCCAAGCCCCCCGTGCCCATGTATAAATGGGCCCCTAGAAACAAATCCAGCATGCCCCCTCCACCACAAGTTTTAAATTTTTTTACCCTGAACCGTTACTCCAGAATTTTAAATATGACCAACCGCCGCCACCCTCGACCCTCCTCTTCGTTTAGTTTTAAATACCTTACCTACCTACAATTTTTATCCTGAATTTTTCACCAAAAATTTTTAACCAATTAAATTTTTAACAGAAATTAGTACTGTGACTGTGACACCCTTGCTACATCTAAATACCCCATTTCTAACCCCCTTTGTTCATCTATGCCTGTTCTTTGTATATAACATTACTACATCCAGTTAAAAAATATTCATTAATTACATTTTATTCCTCAACCGTTATTTACAATTACTATATTCCTGCTAGTAATGGCGTGGTTAAGACAGAGGCAGCCACCCCCAAATACAGCAAAGCCAGATTTTTTAGTAAGGGGAGATTGCATTGTTTTTTTTATTTTAGAAGAAAAAAATTGTTTTAATATTTGTTGAGAAACATTTCTGATGCATTCCTAAAGCATATAAACAGTCAAAAACCCAAAATTTTTCCGCTACGGGGGAAGTTTAAATGGCCTTATATGGCTTTCAATATTCAAAGCATATACATGTTTAAACTACTATAAATAATTAAACTTTTATCAATGATTTTATATATTTAAGAAAAAATACATCTATACCTATTCAGACCTGTGCACTGCCCCCCGGGGTTTTATTGGGGGGGGCAACTTTTTTGAAACGGCGGGGGGCAATAAAACGGGGGGAAAGAAAAAAAAAGGGAAAAATGGAGAAACAAGAAAAAAAAAAGAAGGGAAAAGGGACAAAAAAAAGCGAAAATAAGGTAAAAATAGGTCTAAATGGTTTAAAATACATTAAAATGGGCTAAAAACTGCAAAAAATTTGTGATGATGGCGTCATCATAGATCAAAATTGGCGTCATAATTTTAGGGTATTTTTTCATTTTTTGGCGGGGGGGGGCGCTAATCCTTTAATAAGACGGGGGGCATTTCCAGACCGTGCACAGGTCTGCGTATTTGAAATTTAAAGTGATAAAATTACTTTTTAAATAGATAAACTATCTATAAATTAATTTACCCCTTACAAAAGGTTCTGCCCCTTAAACCCGCTGAAGAGTTCCAGCCCAGACCCCTTCAGGGTTTATTCCTCCCGATTAAATTATCGAATTTAAATTTTTTAAAAAAGTTTTACAAATTTCAATTGAAGTTTTTGACATAATTTCAAAAAAAATTTTCTTGGGGGGCTGGCGGTGCCCCCAAACCCCCCGACCGCAGCCTTTTCGAAGCACCAAACCATCGGGGAAGGGGGGCTGCCCTGACAATGTCCAGTGTTTTATGTTTATAACCATGCGAAATTAAGTTTAGTTCAGTGATAATATATAAGAATACGGTGATGTAAACAAACGTGCTAAAAGTGGATATTACTAAAGATTCATATGCCTTTTTCCTTTTGAATCAAATTCGACGGTTTCCCTTGTTAAATTCAACCACTAAAAAATCTCTCAGTATGGTATTATTTAAAAGATGTGGGGTGGTAGATTTTGGGTTTGAGGTTGAGCGCGTGTAAGACACCGCCAAACTGAACGCCCAGTCACGGAAAGAAACGAACAGTGTAGACTTGTCTCTGCCGCGTACTTGTTGTATCCTGTGTGTAAGTGCATTTTTTCTAATTTATCGATCGTGATCACATGATTATCGATACGCTTCCTGCCCCAGCGCTTTGCCCCGGCCGAACTTGATCATCCTGGCCCGAAAAACTCACCGTTTCAAGGTCTTCTTCCGTCTGGACAGATGAATTGACTGTTTTGCGAAGGTTACTGCAGCAAACAATATTATATATTCCATATTTCCATTGATTTTAATTTTGACGACTGGCTTTAAAGAAAACTAAATTTCAGCTATATTATAACACGAATGTTCCTTAGCTAAAATGACTTAATATTGGTAAATTCTTTTACAGCTGATACATTAAATTTATGAAAGATGAGTATGTGTTTTGTGTTTTGGTTTGGCGTTTGGGTCATTCCCCTCAGTTTTGTTAAATCTTCATAACAAGTCGCTGAGATGACAACCACGACAACCATTCTCGGATTTTAACTCCCCCTCCTAATTTGGGGTTTAATCCCCCCCCCACTCCGGATCAACTTGCCCATGTATGGCCTTACGCTTACCTTACCTTACCTCTCAAATTTGAGGCTGAGGAGCGTTGTCCCAAAATTTATTTTGAACTATCAATTAACAGCTTGTTTTGTTACTGTTATCAAGAAAATATAACACAAGAGAATATCCGACTGTACACTAAATTTTTGACCAAAATTTTGCAAGAAAAGTCGCACTTTCAAACCCTCCATGTGCAATTTTTCTTTCAAAAATCCGCCATTTTACGCTAGGTTTTCCGCGCTGCGATTTTTTACACAGTGTTAGTTTTCTTGCAGTGGGGACTGCGACTTTTTTGCACTCAATTCTGCTCTATTCACACTGCGAGTCTTGCTGCACAACAAAAAAATAAAAACGAAGCGAAGCGAAAATTTTGTGTTTAAATGAGTAAATAAGTCGTTTTTTTAACGTAAAGATGTCAAAACTTTTTAGTTTTAAAATGAAATAAAATATTTTTCCAACGTTTTAAAATTAATTAAAACAAATTTTGAAGTATTGCTGTATTGAAAACGTCTACCAACCAGCGTCTGTATTTTTTGTTGTGCAGCCAGACTTGCAGTGCTAAAATAATCGCAGTGCGAATAAAGGTTGGTTCTTACTTATGTAAAAACGTCCTTTGGACAAAGTCCAAAGGACGTTTTTACATACGTTTATACGTTGTGTTTAGCCTTTGGAATTTGTCCAAAGAACGTGTTTACAAAAGTATGAACCAGCCTTAAAGCAATATTGAGTGCAAAAAAGTCGCAGTCCGCACTGCAAAAAAACTAACACTGTGCTTAAAATTGCAGCGTGGAAAAACTTGCAGCAAATGGCGGATTTTCGCAAGAAAAGTCGCACAAACGTTTGCAAGTACGACTTTTCTAGCAAAATTTTGGTCAAAAATATAGTGTACAGTCGGAGATTTTCTTGGGTTATATATTCTTGCTGTTATTAAAAGAAATAAAAGTACCTCCCTCTATTTTGAAAAACCAACCCGTTAAATTTTACATAAGCAACTTTCTTGTAGTTAAAAAAGAGACATTGACACTAAAGTTTATGGGTCCCTTCCCTTTATAATTAAAAATAAAAACAAAAAATAGGAATTTTGATTTTGGGGTATCATGTCCCACTAACTGCAATCCAACACTGCTGTTAAAAAATCCCCGAAGCTTTCTGTGCCATCCTACATATATCTCCTTTTTTTCAATATGCAATTTAAAGGTCATCAAAATGAGCATAGACCGGAAAGCTAGTGGCGTGGCTACCCGGGTAAATGGCCCTTTAAAAAGCTAGGGGAGAATGAAATCCAGAGGGGGTCCGGTTTCAAAACAAAGTCAAATTAAATCATTTATTTAAGTTTTTAGCACTAAAATAGAACTTTATATACTAAAATAAGCTATTTATGAATAAAAAGTGTACAAAAGTACTGGTTTTTACTACAAAACCGTGTTTAAAGGGGAGAAAAAAAAAAGAAGGGACGGGAGAAGGAGGGAAAAGAAAAAAAAAACAGAAAACAAACCAGAACCAGACACGGGCCCCAGTGACAGTAAATTTTGACCTAATTTCATACCTAAAATTTGTCTCGGAAGGCTGGGGAAGGAGTCGATTTAGAATTCCAGAGGGGGGCCCTAGATTTTTTATAATGGGAGGGTTCGAAATTTCGATGCTAAGGGGGCAGACCGTAGACCCCACGATCCTACCCCCCCCCCCCTATGCCCAGACCTGTCACGGTCTGGAAATGCCCCCCTGTTTTATTGGAGGATTTGCCCCCCCCCGTTTTATTGCCGCACCCTCCCCGCCAAAAAATGAAAAAGTACCCTAAAATTATGACGCCATTTTTGACCTATAATGACGCCATCATCGCGAATTTTTTGCAGTTTTTAGCCTATTTCAATGCATTTTAAGCCATTTTAGACCTATTTTTACCTTATTTTCGCTTTTTTGTCTTTTTTTTCGTTTTCACTTCTTTCTTTCTTTTTTTCTCCTTTTTTTCTCTTTTTTTTTCTTTCCCACCTGCTCCCCCCCGTTTTATTGCCCCCCGTTTCAAAAAAGTTGCCCCCCATTTTGGAATTGCTCCCCCCCGTTTTAACCCCGTTGGGGGGCAGTGCACAGGTCTGTATGCTCATGTATGAAAGTCATAGATAGATCTCCCTCCTCGTGTCATAGATGAACACGGTCACCGAAGCTAGGGGGAGGGGGGTTTTTACCGCCGGGTAAATGACAATATCGAAATCTAGGAGGGGAGTCCTAGGGGGGTCGAACCCCCCTAGCTTTCTAGGGGGGGGGGGGTTAATAATAGTTTTTTGTAAGATAATACTACATTTTATTGAATAAAAAGCAATATTCTGGTATAAAAAAAAGGGTGTAAAAACATGAATTTGTGTTAACAATTCACGTTTTTGGAAGAAAATTGAGTATAAAAAAATACGTAAAATTTTCTCGAAGGGGGAGGGGGGGGGTCGGATTTCAAAATCTAGAGGGGGGTCAGGGAGTAAAAAATTCGAAAATTTGGGGGGAGGGGAGGCCCTGGATTCTTTTCTGGGGGAGGAATTTCGAGGCTAGGGGGGTGGACGTGGACCCCACCCTAACCCCCAGACCTGTGCACGGTCTGGAAATCATCCCCCGTTTTATTGGAAGATTTGCCCCCCGTTTTATTGCCCCCCGTCCAAAAATGAAAAAGTACCCAAAAATTATGGCGCCATTTTTGACCTATTATGACGCCATCATCGCGAAATTTTCGCAGTTTTTAGCCTATTTGAATGCATTTTAAGCCATTTTACCTTATTTGCGCTTTTTTTTTGTCCCTTTTTTCCCTTTTACCCTCTTTTTTTCTCTTTTTTTCTCCTTTTTCTCTATTTTTTCTTTCCCCCCCTTGCTTGCCCCCCCCCCCGTTTTATTGCCCCCCCCCCGTTTAAAAAAAGTTGCCCCTCCGTGCCCTCCCCCATTTTGGAATTTGCCCCCCCCCGTTTTAACCCCGGGGGGGGGTGCGCAGGTCTGCAGATCCCCTGTATGCTCTATGTATGAAAGTCATAGATAGATCTCCCTCCCCGGGTCTAAAACGGTCACGAAGGGGGAGGGGGGCAACTTTTTTGAAAGCGGATAAAGGACAATATTAAAATCTAGGGGGGCAAGCAGGGGACCCCAAGGGTCAACCCCCAAAGGGGGTAGAAAAGAGGAAGAAGATTTTGAAATCTAGAGAGGGAAAAGGGAAAAAAGGGACAATAAAAGCGAAAATAAGCTAAAAATAGGTCTAAAATGGCTTAAAATAGTTTCATTAAGAAATATTTTAGGCTAAAAACTGCATAATATAATTCGCGATTATGGATTCATCATAGGTAAAATATGGTATATATATTTTAGGGTAATTTTTCATTTTTTGAAGAGAAAGCAATATTCTGGTATTAAAAACGGGTAGAGACAAAAAACATGCAATTGTGTTAAAAAGGGAGGCATTTCTAGACCATGCAATCAGGTATTTTTGGTCGGGTCCGCTGGGGGGACCCCACCCCAGGTGGAAGGCCAAAATTTTTTAGGGGGGGGGCCCCCACCCGTTTGGGGGAATCTTGCCCCCCCTGGGTTTTTTGCCCCCCCCCCCCCCCGCCAAAAGATGCGAAATTTCAAATTAGGGCGCCATTTTTGACTATGATGACGCCAAAATCCTTTTGTGCATTTTTAACCTATTTCAATGCATTTTAAGCTGTTTTAGGACCTATTTTTACCTTATTGCATTTTATGTATTAAAACAGCCTTTTTAGGCTTTTTTTCTATGTATCAAAACACTGGAGTTAACTAAAAACCCCTACTTCTGACAGTGGGGGAAATAAAAAATATACTTCCAATGGTTGCGTAGGGGGGGAGAGAGGGGGTCAGCATAGGGGAGCATGAACCAGAAAGCTAAGGTAGGGGTATAGGTGGGCAGGGGGGTTGGGGTCCCCCTGAATCTTTGAAACTGGGGACAATTCGCTCCTAAAATTTAGGGGTACCTCGGACACCATACATGGGCACGTGGCAGGGACGTACCCAGAGTTTCATTTTGAGGGGGGGGGGCGGATCGTAGTACAAAAAAAAATTTCAAAATTTTTTTTTAGGGGGGGGGAGCCTCCCTTAATTTTTGAAAACGTTAAAAAAGCAGGGATAAACGTAGATAAATCTGTATAATACACTGTTTTTGGCCTAATAACCTATTATCTAATGTTTTTAGCGGTAAAAAATGTTTTCTTAGTTAAAAATTACATTAGCACACATTGGCAGAGCCTGAATTTCACAAAAAAGAATTTAGAGACCTTTCAGACCCCTTGGATACACCCACAAAAATTCCGAGCCAATGCTATAGGCGGCTGGAAAATTTAGGAGAGGGGACGTACATAAATCAACCAATATGATTGTTTGTTTTGCTTTTGTATAGTATTTATTACTTATAAAAAATATTGTACTAACTTTGAAATAACATTAGCATGTATACTATAGAAAGGAACCGCTGAGCGAAGCTTAAAAAAATTTTGGTTTTTGGGGGTCAATTGGGGTACAAAAATTATTTTATAGTTTGGCGATTAGCGATTAGCGAGGCGCTGGAAAATTTTGAATATTTAGCCTCTGAAAATCCCCAAATTTTACTATCTGGCGCATAGTTGAACACGGTCAAAAAGCTAGGGGGTGTTCATGGGCGTAGCCAGGGGGGTCTAGGGGGTCTAGACCCATAGGTGTTTTTGGTCAGGTCCGCTAGGGGGGGTCCACCCCCGGGTGGAAGGCCAAAATTTTTTAGGGGGGGGTCCGGATCCCCCTGGCTTTTTAGGGGGGTCGACCCCGGGTGCGAGATTTTAAATTTAGGGGGGGTCAGGGGGGTCCAATTTTTTAGCAAAATTTTTTTAACTCAATAATTTAAGTGTTTTTAGGTCTAATATTGAATTTTATGTATTAAAACAGCCTATTTAGGCATAAAAAGTGTATTTAAACACTGTTTTTAACTAAAAACCCGTGTTTTTGACAGTAAATAAAAAAATATACTTCCAAATTGGTCGGGAGGAAGGGGGGAGGGGGGTCAGCCTCGCCAGGGGGGGTCAGGCCGGACCGTTCTCGAGCTTTGGGGGGAGGGGCCCTGAATTTTTTCTATAGGGGGGGTCCAAAATTTTGGCTCAAGGGGGGGGGGGGTGCCCCCCTCTGTCCCCCCTCCCCAAAAACACCAATGTCTAGACGAGACCCCCCTTTTGGGTGGGCAAAGGGCAAAATTTGGGATTAGAGGTTAGACCCCCCTTTGGGTCGCCAAGGATAAAAATTTTCTCGCGCTTCGCTCCGCCCAGCGCTCGATTAATTGATCTCCACTTCCAAATTTTTACTTTGTTTTGTAATCTTGGTATGACCACGCTGGACCCACCCGATTCTTAATGTTTTAATTGGTCTCCACTTTCCAATTTGTGTTACTTTGTTTTGTAATCTTAATACAACTACGCTGGACCCCTCTTTAGATTGTAATATAGTGGTATTAAAAATTTAAAGGATAGGAAAAGTAATTTTAAAAACAATTTCTGTTTTCTCGCACTTTGCATTGGCCAGCTGTAATTCAATGTACTCATTTTTAAGTTTTTACTTTTAAGTTTTTAATGTTTTGGAAATCGAAAATTTTAAGGTATCAAATTGTTTGTAAAAAATTTTTTCTTTGTTTTTTTGACTTATTTTTATTAAATAATAGGAAAATAATGAAGCATGTGACATAAACAAGGCAATAAACACTCCGCGCGAAGCGCGGAAAATTTTTTAAGCCCTTTTATAACGTTTAGGATTTGGACCCCCTGGACCCCCCCTTTCGGAAATTTTGTTCAGGGTTGGACCCCCCTTTCCGAAATCCTGGCTACGCCCATGGGGGTCTTTACCCCGGGTAAATGACATGGTGTTTACAATGACAATGGCGTTTAGCCTGGGTAACCCCCACTCCGGACCAACTTGCCCATGTATGGGTATGTATAACCCCCCCCCCAACCCCTCCCCCTGCCCACCTATGGGTGGGACGCTGGAGAGAAGAGTTATATCCCCTCCCCGAAATCCCGATTATAGCCGACATCCCCTAAAATTTAGGGGTACCGGGTACCCCGGACACCCCACCCCTCTAAAATTTGGGGAGTCCCAGTACTAAAATCGCTAAAAATAGGAGATTTAGGTATACCCCAAAAAAAATTTTGGGAAAACCCTCTCCCTCCGAATTTCGGGGGTCGGGTATAACCCCCCGAAATCCAGAAGGCTGTCCACCTATGTTTGGAAACGGGATTCCACAAAAAGCTAAGGCGCCACGGACCCCTCTGACCCCAATCATTCCCCCTCCCAAAGTAGCCTCTCGGATTTTTAGGGGGTATACCCGACCTCCAAAATTGGGGAGGGTGGTATCCCAAAAAATTTTTGGAGGTATATACTTCAAATACCCTTTTTTTAGCGTTTTTAGTACTGGGATTGCGGATTGGGACCATAGAAGCTTGTTTTTTTTTGTTTTTTTTTGGGGGGGTGTACCCCCCTAGAGCCAAAATTTCAGACCCCCTCTTAGATAAAAATGCAGGTTCCCCTCTCCACTTTAAAGCTCGAGAGCGGTCCGGCCTGACCCCCCTAGCGAGGCTGACCCCCTCCCATAGGTAAAATTGGTCGGGGAAGCTAGGGGGGTAGTTTAGTTACCCGGCGTAAATCAAATTTTGAATTCTAGGAGAGGGGTCCCACGGGGGTCCGGACCCCCCTAGCTTTTTAGGGAGGGTCGACCCGGGGTGCAAAATTTTGAAATCTAGAGGGGGGTCAGGTGGAATCCGGTGTCCAAAGCAAAACAGTTTTAAACCATAATAACTTTAATAATTGTTCTTTTTATAGGATAATACTACATTTTATTGAATAAAAAGCGATATTCTGGTATAAAATGGGTTAAAAATAAAAAAGCCGCCCCCCCCCCCTCCCAGAGCACGCCACTGCCCGCACCCTAAATCGTTTTCTCCCCTTAGTGTGGGTATTATGTACTATAATATCCAAAAAAAAATGCCCAAACCTTAACAGGAGAAACCTTCCGTCTTGCCACTCCCCCTTTCCGCCGCGTACGGCCATACATGCCAGTATTATGATCATGTATATAATAGAAATGTAATATATATATATTTAAAGACATTTGAAGTAGAGTTAAATATGGTTAAAAAAACTTAAGTAAAGCTGTAAAATGATTGTGAGGGAGGATTGAAGTATGACGATCCTCGTTCTCTTATTCTAACCAAACCAACAATAGCGAAGGGATTCTTTTGAATAAAGGAGATCAAAATCCGCTCACATATATTTAATGTCTGTCGTTCTGGGTGGTGAAAATCTAACGACGGAGGATTAAACAGAAATTGTTCACTCTTAACCGCCCGCGCAGACAATTCGGCTTTCGTCAGATTCCCTCCGGAATAGTTGAGGGTGGCAGAAGGGGATAGAGAGAGAGAGACGCTGGTTTTTTTATTTGCATTTCTGTTGGTACGTCAGAAATTTTGGAATTCATATCTGACTCTGTTGTTAATTGTTCAACCGTCGGCAGCTTTTCCCAGCCATTCCGGTACGTTTTTGGGTGGAAGAGTTTCATTGCCGTGTGCATTCTCCCAATTAATAGCAATAGGCATCCCGCCCAACTTTATTGTCATCCGGCTTGTCGTAAATGATATTCTTCTTTGGTAAATTGCGAGTGATGGACAGGAGAGAGGTGTGGTTTTATTGCTATATTTGCTTGTGGAATGGCCTGCTCGGTGTCTTGTTTTTAAGAGGTAATTGAATTCATTTTGGCTTTTCAAACTCGGTGTATTATATAATAATATTTAACTGCTGTTGCGTTTGCCTAAACATCTCTCGTTATTTGAAACTCAAAAAAACGAATAGTACATGACATGACATCATAGGTAAGCATGGTCGGGGAAGCTAGGGTGGGGGGTGGTTACCCAGGGTAAATCGAATTTTGAATTCTAGGAGGGGGGTCCCAGGGGGGTCCGGACCCTCCCTAGCTTTTTAGGGGGGGGTCGACCCGGGGAGCGAATTTTTGAAATCTAGAGGGGGGTCAGGTTGTGTCCGGTGTCCAAAGCAAAACAGTTTTAAACCATAATAACTTTAATAATTGTTCTTTGTATAGGATAATCCTACATTTTATTGAATAAAAAGCCATATTAATTTTTAATGTATAAAAAGGGTGTAAAAGCATGAATATGTGATGAAAATTTACGTTTTTGGAAGAAAAGTTAGTTTAAAAAGAGTCCCTAAAATATTTCCGAGGGAGAGGGGGGGGTTCAGATTTTAAATTCTAGCGGGGGTCAGGGGTAAAAAATTTGGAAATTTGGAGGGAGAGGGGCCCTAGATTTTCGTCTAGAGGCAGAGGGGGTCCCAAAATTTCGAGGCTAGGGGGTGGCAACTCACCCTGCCCTTCTCCCATTCAGATGTATCACTTAGTCAAACAAGCTAGTGGAGGGTTTCCTTTACCCCGGGTAAAATTGAATTTTCGAATTCTAGGAGGTATTTGAGGTGGATCCCCTGAGCTTTTTAGGGGGGGGGTTACTCGGGAAGATTTTGAAACCTAGAGGGGGTCAGGTGGGTCCGGTTTAAAAAGCAAAACAGTTTCAAACCATAATAACTTTAATAATTGTTCTTTTTATAGGATAATACTACATTTTATTGAATAAAAAGCCATATTTAGGTATAAAGGGTGAGTATATGTAAATGAACGAATACCTTACATATA
>JASAMX010000389.1:0-32992 GCA_030248175.1 Microlaimidae sp. YZB2_3
AACAACCATGAGTGGAATGAGAACGCCAAGAAGTATTTAATTACTGTTTTTTTTTTTTTTTTTTTAAATAATATAATAGTACGAAAATCGAAGCGAGTTTCAGTTTTTTTCTGTCTTTTTTATATTTAAACTTTTTCATCGACTCTTGATTAAAATAAATGAGTTTTTTTGATAAAATCTTTAAAAATAATAACTTCTGCAAAAATAGACTTTAGCAGTAGAAAAGTAAAAAAATAACTTCTTGCCTTTTTTAGTCCACTCTAGCTTTAAGGAATTCACTTGAACACATGTTGATCATTAAAACAAGGCAAACTACATGTGCTTTTAAAACCCGAAAATATACAATTGTTAGATTTTTCATGTATGATATTTTATACATTTAAATCTAAGTATTGAGTCGTGAGTTAAATAATCCAACAACAAATCTTTGGGAGTCTTCAAAACCCATTGCACTGTAAAATTTATTTTCCTAAGCCTAAGCAAAACCCAAAAATTAGGCTAAACTTTATCATAATATTTCAATAATAGTGTGCTTTTTAAAAATACCAAATAATTTACTGTTAAAAAAGGCAAGCAATTGTTTTTCGGAAAATATTTTACTAAACTGTTTTATTTGCAATTATTTCTGCAGTTATTTTTTCCGAAGGCATTTTTAAGAATTCATTTTTTTTTCAACACACCACGAAAAATAACCACAAAAATGTTTTGACAGCACAATCAAAGCATACAGCAACCTTAATGCTTATTATCTTTCAAGTCGTCTCATAGATTCTCAAGATTTTTAAAGCTAGTTATTATATAAAAGAATTCACGAAAATGTGGACAAATTACACGAAAACGTTTTAATGTTATGAACTTATTATTTTTGTTTTATGTCTTCTCAATAATTTTATTTTTATAATTCTCTTTTATAACTCAGTCAAACAAACTAAATTATATTTAAATATAATAAACTATTGTTATGCAATAAGTTTATTCCGCTTTATGCGGGAAGGTTATGTTTTTTGCTCGTCAGTACCCTCGTGTCCAGTACCCTAGTGTCCCCCTTTGCATAATGAATCGATTTCGCTGCGAGGTTGTGGTGAACTTATTTTTTAAGCCCAGTACCTTCGTGTCCAGTACCATCGTGTCCAGTACCCTCGTGTCCCGTTCCCAACGTGTAATTATCTACGCATTCAAATGATTAAAATTTGAGTTCGGCTCATTCAGTTTAAAAATAATTGCATATTTGTGACTAACGTATTGTATTTTTTCTTAGCTCAGTACCCTCGTGTCCAGTACCCTCATGTCCAGTACCCTCGTGTCTAGTACCCTCGTGTCCAGTACCCTCGCGTCCAAGAATCCTCTAAAATACAAAAAAAGTAAGAAAGAATCGTCTTTTGAAACTAATTTCGAAATTATTCTGATTGTATTATTTTCTTGTTTATCAAACTATTAAAAATTAAAATAAAGGTACGGGGTCTTTAAGAGCCACAAGCAGGGAACGTGGAGCCTTTCAAAAAAAAAACTGTTTAACCTAAAATTCAGGTTTTGCTTAGGCTTAGGTACACGTTTTAGCGATTTTTTTATTTTTGGCTCCAAGTTTCCAACTTACGGCTCCAAGTTCTCCACCTACGGCTCCAAGCACCCTATTTTTGGCTCCAAGTTTCCTAGGCTTCATCCACCCCAAACCAAGGTAAACTTGAAAATCGTCTGCCAAACTCACGCATAGCACAAATACAGAATACAATATTTTAAAACTTCATTATACATATTGCTAGCTGTTTCGCACTTTTTTCTTTACATGCTTAATACTGTGCTAAATAAAAATAATACCATATATTAGTATTTTATATTTTCGCTGATACCGTTGTTTTACAACCGATAATTTTGTTTGTGGGTACTCTTTTAGAAAATGTTTTTTTCTGAACTGGCCTATATTTTAGCGTGTTTTGTACTTTTTCACAAAAACTCTTTCCCCTAAGAATTGAAAGCCTTTTTTAATGTACATGTTTATCCCTTACTTTTTACTAAACTTATGTGCCATTCTAAAACCTTCCAGTACCCTACGGTGGTGACCTCTAATTGTGGCAATATTATGCAGCTCAAAACTAGTTTTAGATTTTTGAATTTCACGTGATCAAATCTGGCTTTTCTATTGCACCTGTGTATTGTGGATTTGAGTTGAAAATTTCAAACAATATATAACGTTACCAAAGCTTTATTCATATTTAGTTTTTATAAAAAAATCGTATCGGAAAATGAAGCGTTTAAGAATGCAGTGAAAAGTCATTTTTTAGCAATTAATGTTTTTCTGTCGTTGAGGATATTAAAACGGTAAAAAAAAGTTGCAAGGTTAATTTTTAAAAAGAGGACGGGGTCTTTAGGAGGAGCAGGGAACTTTGAGGTAGGCGTCAGCAGAGAACTTGGAGCCGTCGACAAATTTTAACGTTGAGCCGCGCAAATGGGAATTTGGAGCCAAAAGAGCAAAAAATAAAAAAAAAATAAAGTTAAAAATGGTTTTAGGTTAGACTTTGGCTTTTACTTAGGCTTAGGAATAGATTTTGAAGATATCAAACTTTAGGCTGGAAGTTACCTGCTTCCGGCGTCAAAATCCCTATTTACAGCTCCAAGTTTCAGCTCTAAATTCTTTCGCTCCAACCATTCCAAATCAGTGGATTTATTGACGATTTAATTATTGTGAGTAATGTGTCTCCATCCATATTTAGTTGAAAATATGTTGACAGAACTGGTGCGGCGCGTTATTGAAAGATCCACAACACTGCAAAATTGTTTTGTTCCATGTGTAAAAATTATTTTCGGCTTGAAATTCAAACTGAAAGTTTTTTAAACTTTATATTAAAAATACATATTGTATTATGTGTTCTTGTTTATGCAATTCTAAGCAGTGGTTTTTCTTTTAAACTAATGATTTAACATATTTTTCGTTAGTGCGATGCGTATTGAAGGTTTAGTAATAATATTTCGATGTTAAATAGTCTGTTGTACCATACTATGTTCGAAACATTTTGTTCTTTTTCCAGTTGTGTGAAAAATATTGTGCTTTAAATTATTTATTTAACAAAAGTGTTCAGGAAAAACTAATTAAAAATTTTTAATAACAAAAATACATATTCATAAAAAAAGAAGAAAATGTGCACTAACACTTCACCTGTAATAAATTACGCAAATTATTCTCTTTATTTACCAAGTTGTAAGCGTTTACAAAAAACTAAAGCTGAGCTTTTTTTTGTCGACAATTTTCTCCTTTTTTTAGATTTTTGAAGAAATGGTTATGATTAATCGAGTTTAGACTAATAAGGTCGTAAAAATAAATATTTTTAATAGGAAGTTACAAAAAATCAATAATTAAATATTAATTTTAGTACAATAAGCACAATATGATCAAAATATATATAAAAGCAATGAAACAAAGAATTAAAGGTGTTTTTATTCTTACAGAAATCCAAATGTTTTTTGTATAGGTTTAAATTTTAGCATGCATTTGTGGCAGAAACACAAATCATTTTTTAAATTGTTCCAATTAAAAATAATACATTATAAACTGCATAAAAATAGTTGCATTTATTTTAATTTCACTTTAAAAAAAATTTCTAAAACTATTATTGTGGCTAACATACATACACAGTAGTTATTAAACCGGGTAAAATATATCTTTGGTCTTACGAATTATATACTTTAATCATAGATTATCAAAACAATTTAAACTTGCATACTGAGACGCTGTCAGGACAATCATAGTAAAATCTAGACAATCTAGACAATAACATCTTCAATTTTCACTTAATGCAGACAGTGATTATTAACACTGTTGTAATTGCAGTATGCAAATTAAGACAACCATTTTTGTTGATTTTTAGGCTTTATACACAAAGTCACACACCGGTATAATTTTCTCACGGCCTCTAAATCTATTAATTTACACTCATATTAAACTTAAGATAATCACAAAATATTACAATAATACAACCGGAAACAAATATCAAATATTTTTATAAAAATCTAATTTGATCAACTGAAAAATAGTAAGAATACTATTACTGGCACAAAAAACGTTAAACAATTCGTTCAGTAATCATTATAATTTTTAAACTTAATATTTGTTCTGAGATAAAAATTTCAAATAATTTAACTGAAGGTGTTCTTACTATGTACTGTTATTGTACAAGAATATATAAATCAAGAGAATTTTCGACTGTATAGAATACATTAAATTTTTACCGAAATTTCGTAAAAATGGCATACGCACTTGCGACTTGCGCACGCAATTTTTTGCATTTATTATTGCTTTTCCAACGCTGGGATATTTTATGCAACTAATATCTGTTTTCTAGCGGTCTACTTTTATCACAACTTAGTGCAAAAAAGTCGCATTACTAAAAATCGAAGCGCACAAAAACTAGCAAAAATCGCACATTTTTGCTAAAGTGGCATATGTGCAAGTTTTAAAAAAGATTTAGAAAATAATTTTGTTTACAACCGGATATTCTCTTGTGTTATATTCTTGCTATTTATAACTGAGCAAGAAAAATCACTAATTGCAAAGAAATATCTTATATCACAAAATTATAGCCGTTCAATAAATAACTGAAAATATATAATCACGAGTAAAAAAATTAACTACAAAAATTTATTTAAAACATATGGAAAGCGAAATTTAAGTTCATTGTGAGAATGTAAATTTTATTGGTTTTGTTACTAATAAAATTTTAAATAACGTGTTTTTTAAATATTTTTTTTCATTGAATTATTTGGTATTTCGTCGATTTAATTTCAAATTATTTAGTATGCCAAATTAATCTTTTTAAAGTCAAAACAGTTTTAGTTTTTAAACTTTTAAGTTTTTTTATTTTATCTAAATCTTATTTTCTTTAAATAATTTTGTAAACTGTTTAAAATTGAGTTATTTTTAAAAAATTTCGCGGGTATTTTAAATAAATAAAACCGCCAGTTCGGTGTTAAAACAATATTTTAACACAATTATAGCTCTTAATGCACAAAATGATATAAATGATAAAAATATTTTTGGAATACATCTAACAATACAAATAAGCTCCAAAAATTCAAAAAACACTCAAAACAAAACCTAATTTATAAAACTAAACCTTTTTTTGACGTTATTTCAGTATTTATTTAAACCAATGAAGCATAACTTGTCAGAGTTGCCATTAGTTAAAAAAAACTAAGAGCAGGTAGCCGGTTAAAATTATGTATAAAACAGTTATACAAATTATGTTTTCAGTTTATTTTTGTTCCAGTTCCAACCACTTACAAGATTTTTTTGTTATTTTTAACACAGTTATTATAATAAAAAGTACTACCAACATTAACAAAATATATTACAAATTTCACTTATACAAAACTATACAAATCATCATTAATTTACCAGTTTTTGTACTCTAACTATAAGCTGTTCATTGAAAAAATCATGATCATTTCCCATTGTGGGCGTTGCAATTATGATATTTGTTTTTAATCTAGTTTACCTTTTTAAATATATATATGGCCTTTCATTTTTTTAACTTTTTAAAAGTACAAAAACACTATGTGCATGTTTATACACACAATCAATTAAATGTTCAAAAACATTTAATGTTTGATTTTTGTTAAAAAACGAACAAAAACTTAAGGGTCGTATTTTTAAAACTAGGCGATTCCAAGTGCGTGCGATTTGCAGACTCACGAATCTCCAAGTATTCCATATGCAACTGATAAATCAGTTGTTTAGAAATTGAATATTTTAAAATCGTCGTTATAACGTTAGACACAGTTTTTAAACTAACGGCGCTGGCTGGCACAGCGAGCGTAGGAAATGCAGTGCTGCAAACGCAAACGGCGATGAAAACACGTGGTCTTAACACTAGCGTGGTAATGTTACGAATAAGTGATTAAAAAAACTGATAAAGCAATTGCAACGTTTCCTGTAGTTTTACTTTATAAACTGTTTCAAACATAAATGTTAGGAGATATTTTTGACAATTTCAAGAACAGAATTTAACTGATTGGTAGTTATTTAGTGCCAACCAGACAACATTATATTAATGCTAAACATTTGAATTTGTTTATTTTAAGTTTTAAAAGGTGCAACCAAAAATTCTTGGACAAAAATAAAAACATCTAATGGTTTTAAATTTTATATCTTTTAGAAAAAATCTATTTTACATGTCTATTTAACTTTTTTTTTACGTCAACAGAACCTAAAAATTTAATGATAAGTATTAACTCAGAATAAACTGCAATATGTGCAATTTATTTTTATATGTTATGTGCCAAGTCTTTTTAGGCTTCGCTCTTGGAAAGAGAATCCATTTGGTGAATAAATCTCGTGGGTTTTTTGCACGCAGTTATCCATTCAGCTCTATCTTCATAGTCCGCGGGACCATAATGCCTACTTGGCCGCATCGAATTCACAAATTTCTAAATCAATCAACAGAATTAACCCAGCAATTCAGTAAACATTTACAAAAAATCACAATAAAAAACAATGTGGCACTCAGTTTGAGTGGCAAAATTTTGTAAAGTTTCTGGTTTCTATCCTCAATTTTTATTAATCGATAATATTCATAAACTAAACAAATTAAAGAATAAATTTTCTGACCTCTTTCAAAGAATCTCCTTTGGCTCTCCATAGCTGTCTTATTCCCACCAATGGGATAAAAATCAAGGAAGCCAGAGCCAATATGACCAGCCAATTACCAGCGATTTGGTTTTAGGGTATGTATAGCCATTGTAAGAAGTCAGTGGCTCAAACTTCAGAATAGCCACGATTAAGATAATCTACAAAAAGTTTTAAAATGTTTAGATTTTTTAAAACAATATAATTAAAGATGGTGTGTGAAGAATAGTAATTTTTCAAATTAACATCCCTTTTTGAATATAAAATTTCAATTCACCCGTCATCATTCAGTAGGTGAGACGACATTTTTTGTAATCCACGTTTATAAAAGTGTTGCTTATTCAAATTAAAATAAAAAAGCGTCAAAGAATCACCAGTTTTTTGTTTTTATTTTAATTTCGACAATGGCCTTGGCTGTTTCTTGTGCAAAATTAAAGCCACATTAAGTACTAGTTGAGTTTTATGCATTTTAATTTTATAAACTAGTAAAATAAGATAACAATCCCAAAAAACAAACTATAAAAGCCGACTTACGCCAACGACATTTGTGGTGCAGTTGCCCCAGATAAATTGCCATAGTCGTCCATTAACTGCTTTTTTACCGAGCATAAAATTGATATCCTTGACAAAATTTTCAGCACCTAAACATTTTTGTAAAAAAATTAGACCTTACATTTATAAATTATAGTATATAAGTGCACTTGTCATAATTTTTTGTAAAATTAATTTTTTTGGCGAAAACCTTTTGATTGAATTTGTTATACAACACAAATTTTTTAAGACTTGAACTTATTTATTTTATACGAATCTAGAATACTGGCAAAAATAGCCGTAAATTTTTTGTACACAGATAGTCGCCTGCTTTTTATAGTTAGATTAACTCTTTGTGATTTTTTTCACGCTGTGTGTCTCAGTGTAAAAAATCCGACACCCCCACCGGCATTGGAGCAGCAGTTTATCATTGAGCTGCACTGACACACTGCCTAGTCGGCGTTTAAGACGCCTTTTTTAGCCTCAAAAATTACAAAGGTTAAAGGACTTTGAAGTTTTAAAAGGTTTCAGGCGTAATTTCAGGTTTCGGTTTCAGGCGTAGAATTTTGTAATTGAAAGAAATTAACTATTTTAAATGGAGCATTAGTTGTACAAAAACGAGATAGTTTCTGTTGTACTTGATAAAACAAGCCATATAAAGGAAATGATTAAACGTTTAAAAATAAATGTTTGGTTAATCTTTTTATATCTGGTGAAAATATAATATTACCACTACCATAAACCCAACAAACAACAATTAATTCGAAAAGGCAAATGATTATGGGCGGATAGGTTGTTGAATACGTTTCAAATATGCGAAAAGTATACATTCCTCCCTAAAACATACATTATTGAATATTTTTTATTAAGCCCGATTGTGATTTATAAAACGTCACATGGCAAACAATTTGAAATCCAAACATATATATAACGACAGAATTAAATGCTGGATAATATTGTCCATGAGCATTTTTATGGTCAGTTTGAAAGGGAATTTTTATTTCAGCACCTCTATCTTCGGTCATAATTACAGTTATATGCACAGATGTCAATACGACCATTTAATAGAAAATGTGGTTAAAGCAATGTGGTAGTGTTCAATTTGTTACTTTCCGAGAAAAAAGCTATTGTGATTGGACCCATAGTTAAATAAACAACCTTTTTAATTGAAAATACAAATAAAATTAAATCAAACTGCCTTTAAATTAAAATTTTTAGCAATTAAAAAAATGACTTACATTGGTAATCATTGGTAGCCCAACAGCAAACATAAAAATTGAAAGAACAGCTAAAACAATCTGACGTTTTTTTTCTCCATTCCTGACGTCGTCAACAATGGCGGTACAGCAGGTCTCGATGGTCACAAACTATAAAACAGAATACGTATACGGCATTTTTTAGAATAAAAATACTGTTTATTTTAATTAATTTATAATTAATTATGAAATCAATTAAAATATAATAAAAACTATAAACAAAAATACTAAGTTATTATTAATAATGTAAACTCAATTATCCTACCGTTGAGTCGAGTCCAAGAGTTACTAACATCAGGAAAAACAAAACAGCCCACATTGGAGCCCAAGGCAAATGATTTAAAACCTCAGGATACATAACAAACGCCAAACCGGGTCCTAAATGTTAAAAAGATTTGGAATGATACAGTTAAATTACGAATTCTAGGTTATACTTCCTCAAAATGTCGTGAGACAAATATCTAAAACAAAAAGTTTAATTGCAATTTTTCAAAGCCTAAGGTTGTGTATTTTTTTGAACTTTTGGTTAAAAGCTTTTGGCTTTGCAAAATGTGATGATTATTACTATTTTATACTTATAGCATCTGGAACATTTTTGGACAACTTTAGACTGTGGTTTAAACAAAATTTTCAAAAGTTGATATTTCTTCTAAAAAGCAAACCTCCAAAAGTGCTGAAAAAGTCAAGATCTTCTGAAATATGTAAACGCTTAAACATCTTTTATACTTCGTCTAAATTGTCCAAAGAGAAAAATTTAAGGGCAAAAATCCAACGAGAATTTTCAATTACTGTGTTGTGTTGTTCTTGTTTTCAGTTTTTGCCCCTGAATATTTGTTTTTGAATTTTTCATTTAGACGACGTATTCATAATTACTATTTTAAAATAACGTTTTGACGGGTTTAGACAACGTTGGAATGTGATTTAGACTCATTTTTGACTTTATAATTCGTCTAAAGAAAAAACCCAAAAGTTTTTGGTAACTGCAAAGGATGCCTTTGAATTTTGTTCTTTGAACAGTTTATATAAACCAAGTTTATATTCAACCAAGTTTTATTCAACAAGTTTATAATTGAATATAAACCAAGTTTATATTAAACCAAGTTTTATACACATTAATCCTTGAAGGCGATTTTTTTAAATTTGTTACTTATTTTTTATAATAACAATTTTATATGGCTACCTTCTTGAATGACTTCATTTACGGGCTTTCCTATAGCTTGAGACAGAAAACCAGCTACCGCAAATACGACGAAACCAGCAAAAAAAGATGTTAGACCCATAAGTATAGGAATTAAACGTCCATCACTAAAAACATGCGCTACTTAAAAAGTATAGAATTAATAAATAAAAAAATAATTTGTGATTAATAATGTAAAAAATATTAATCATAAACTACCATATACACATCCATGAAACAAAAATAGTCTATTTAAATTTTAATGTGCCACCAAGATATTTTTAGAATGATATTTCTGTGAAACTATCTTTTTGCGTTTATAGCGGTAACAAATCTATATTTAAAAAAAAATTTAAATAACTAATAATTGAATTTAAAAAAACCGTATATCGGCAAGGGTAAGATATTACAAAGGGGGAAATTTAGTATTGACTGCTCAACCAAATAAAACAAAACTATTCAATATCACTAAATCATGGCGTAGATTGTTTGAGGTTTTTTTTACAAGATTTAGTGCGCTCGTTCATTTTTTACATGGTTCTAGGTCGGTTTTTAATTTTACAATTATAATAAAATAATCAAGTGTACGTTACAAGTAGTAAAGTGTATAAAGAAACTATCAAATCACTCACTTGTAGCAATTATTATTAAATTTGTTGAAACTACCCATTGTGACAATGGCACCCCAACCAGGTCCCAAAGACCAAAAAACTTGAAAAGCTGCATCACACCAAACCTAAACAATAAAAAATAACTATGAGAATAGACTAATACATTAGGTGCTTTTAGAAGGTGTCAATAAACTTGAAAAATTAACTGTAATTATTTGGAGTTTATAAAAAATAGACATTTGAACATTGTGTAAAATTTATCAAAGTTTAAACTTTTATAAAAAAAAACTAAAATAGTACATTCCACTGCAAAAGTTTGTCGAGGTCAGGTACCAAATAAAATTTAATTCCTTCAAATGCTCCTGGTAAGGTCAATCCTCGAATCAGAAGAACTGTTAGCATCACATAAGGAAATGTAGCTGTAAAGTAGACTACCTAAAATTTTTAGACAATAAATATCAATATTCAGTATCATAGATTTTTTTATTTTAATCAAACTTTTTTTCTAACATAATTAACAAAAATAACAATAAAGTCAAATATTATGTCAAAATTTCTTTGAAACCAATAAATATTGCATAATAATTCACAATAGCTATTGAATTAGGGTTATTCAGCTGAGTTAGTTGTTACACTAATCACTCCAAAAATTAATGTTGTTTTATTCTTAAACATGGTTTTACAGTTAATTAATTTATGTAAACTTGCCTTTCCGACCGATTTCACTCCCTTAACTAAGCAAAGACTGGACACTATCCAAGCTATTATAAGACATATGAATAAATGCCACACGATTCCGCCTTGTTCTTCCATGCTCGGTGAAATTTCCAACACCCGATGCCTACATTTAATATCGTGTATATAGCAATTGTATCTACATATCATAATCATAGAGTATTTGAAATTTGGAAGGGTTAACATAGAAACTTGAAGTAATTGCAAAAAATGGAAAGTTGAAGTACATTAAAAAATTTTAGGTTTTCACGACTCCACATCAAAAATGCAAGCTGTTTATTTTAGTTTCCAAGTTTCTCAAATCAAGAAAAAATGTCTTACAGGAAAAACTCCTCCACAGCGCTGACGGATTTGTTTTGGAACTCCAATTTGAGTGGATCATTGTCGGTGAGATTGTCTTTGAGACGCAAATAGTCAAGATGGAGTTCCCGCTCCGTATTGTTGCCATAGTTGAGACAGGCAGGGGTGTTCCAAGCGTTGTCGCACGTGGACCAAGGCAGGGCCCCAGTCGTAAAGGATTGGAAAGTGTAGAAGTAGATGTACGACATCAACACCTATGTATAAAAAAATATTTAAGCAATAGCCACCGATGTTATTATATAGAATGGAATGAAATTGAAATGCCACTGTTATATCTTTAGAATCTACAGTAAACTGTTTAGGTACATAATTGACAGTTAAGGCTACTTTATTATGTAAATCTTAGTGATATAACATTACTAGTTATAAAGTAAGAAGTTTTTATTCAATGCGTATGTTTAAAAAGAAGTCCGAGTTATTTTTGTTAATATTATACATGCTGTTTTTTAAATCTGACTGCATCTTTTAGCCACGAAAATCCTTAACTCTGATAGAATTATGCCCATTACAAGAGATTCTTTTTTTTTCATATTTACTATTTGGAAGTTCAATTTTCACCCAGTGTTTTTTTTTGCTTTTTATGATGTTTATTAATTTTTTAATAATAAAGGAATCAATTATTTTTACATCTCATAAATTTATTAATTTTATACCTGATAGTAGGTGGAGAAAATTATACCAACTACGACAGTTGCGTATCCAGCTCCTAAAAATATAATATTTTAATCTATATAAAATATTATGTAAACAAATTCAAAATGATTTTATAAACAGTTTCTCTATAACAAACGCACATAAAACACATAAATTCTATCAGGGGAAAATGACTAGGGGAGAAACTCCACTCTCTCCTAGAAAAATCCGGGAAAACAAACACACAACGCAAGCAATAAAAATAGTACATCCCCATGAACAAAAACTTATTTTTATATTTTCTAGTTTCTACCTCATCTCTAACTCACGCCGACGCAACACCCAACCTCAGCCTCAGGACTAGTCTAAATTTAACTTATTTACATAAATATGATGCTATTTTTTACATGTAATATATAAATCTATAGTTATATGTTTAAATTTCTATTAATGAGTTATAAACTATATGATTATATTTATATTAATCATTAAATGTTAATTTTAATGACAACGACGTATTTAGTTATTGTATTGTATTGTATTTTTATTTTGTCTAAGACTGCGAGATACATAAGCAATAGACACATTGCACTGATTTTGTATGCACCAAGAAACAAAAGACTAGTAATAAGATAAATGAAATACATTAAGCCAAAAAGTCTGCCCACCAACCACTTCTGTTGCATGAAATGGTCAAAAAATATTTGTGTGCTGCCTAAATCACAGATATGTGTTGTTTTGTAAGTTCGTGAATTTAAGATGTGAAAACAATTTTTGACACAAACATATGTTTTGTGAATTCAATAAATATTTCCAAAAAAACAGCTCGCTTGTTTGGAACCTTTTTTAGAGTTAAATGTAGCTTTTAAATTTTAATATTATTGTCAGTTAGCAATTTTAACTCAAACACGCAGGAGACTATTAAAATCGATTGTACATGTGTTATTGCACTTAAAGTCTAGTAAGCCAACATTTCAAACATTGCCTTGAAAAACTTCTAATAATCAAAAAAATTTACCCACACCTCAAATCTTAGTTTCCTAAGCAACTTAAACAAAATCTTTAAATCAAGTTAAAAATTAGCATGATAATATTGTATTTTAATATTATGGTGTTTTTATAAAAGTTTAAAAATTGTAAGTGCCAATGCAAACCTTTCAGATATTTATGTTTTCCGATTTGTGTAAGTGAATCAATTTTAATGTTACTGTTATTTTATTGAATTATTTTTTTGTTTTTATTGTATAAAATATGCACCACAATACTACCGCCCCTGCTTTTTGTACGTTCAACTCTTAAGGTTCAATTGCTAAAGGAATATGATTAAACTATATACACATCACCAGCAAGCGCTATGGCAACATCGTTTTCGCTTAAATACATAAATCATCATAACGAACGACCATAGTTAATACTTATTCATTCCAGGAAAATAAAACATTAATATGTGGCTGTGTTGTTAAAAAATAAATAGGATGTTACTGTAAAAAATATTTACATTGCATGATGAATGAATCTAGACGCGCCATTCATTTAATAGTCATTAAACAATATGCTTAGCAGTTAATTAGCGTAATAAAATTTCCCATATGAAAAAACACTATATTGTTTATGGAATTAATATATAATCTAAAATTTAACGCGCCAAAAAAATCCTTTAAAACGACCATTTTAGCTAATTTGAAGCCATTGAAAGATGGAGCAATGGGGATACGGGTCTTTAGAGCCACAAGCAGGGAACTTGGAGCCATCGAAAATTTTTCGGAACTTGGAGCCACGAGCAATGGGAACCTGGGCCTTTCAGAAAAAAATTGGTTTGGGCTAAAATTTAGGTTTTGCTTAGGCTTATATAAATACACGTTTTAGCGATTTTTATTTATGGCTCCAAGCTCCCAGCTTATGGCTCCAAGTTCCCCACTTACGGCTCCAAGTTCCCTATTTTTAACTCCAAGTTCCCTAGGCTCCATCGACCCTAAATCGTAATGGGTGCTAAGCATAAGAAAAAATGACCGGTTGCAAAATTGGTCTTCACAATTTTTGTGATCAAAGTTTACATAAGTGTTATGCACAAGCAAGCAGAGAAAACTTTGGTTGTGATGCAGTTACAATCCAAGAAGTTTCTCTAATCTCCATCTACGTAGTGTATGGTATGTTGCTGCTTGCTGCAGGAAGCTACATGTGGTCTGCATGGTGAACTTTATATCTGGGTGTGATGTGTGGGAATATTGTAAAAACTCAGAAAGCACGAGTTGTCCATCTTTCCAAAAAAAGAAAATGTCGTCCATGTAACGGATTTATAATATTGGCTTGTACAAAAAAGTTGAGATAGCCATTTGTTCAATTCGTTGTGAAAATACTGTAGCCAGTATTGGGGATAATCTATTACCCATGGGCAAACCACTTTTTTTTTAAGGTTTTGCTATAATTATTTAAACTCTTGCTAATAACTATTAAAGTTTGCAAACGGGAAAAAATTAAGTTATATGTGCCAAGAACAATACCTAAGGATAAATTTGCAACCTTTTAAAATTTTTATTGTTCGTTTTGGCAATAGTTATAGTCAGTTAATGCTGGTGAAAAAGCTTGTCGTCAAGAATAAAATAAGTTTGGGCTGAGCAAAAAATAAGAAGACGCCTGATAGCAGAAGGCGTAATGTTAGTTCTATAAGAAAGAATGGGATCAGCAGTGCCAAGCTGCATGATAGCGTCAATGGATTCTTGAAGAATATTAGATGTCACATCGACAAATCTATACGATGGAGAGATAGTTTTAAACTCATAATGAGTATATTAACAAAATACAACCAATAAGTTTGAACTGCTGCTGTAATATTATAAGTTTAAAATAATTATATTTTACCTTTAATAAGTGGAGCCATGCTCCACATTCCAATGGCCGATTTGCTGGTGAACTGGCCGATTGAGACTTCGATGAAAAACATTGGGATTCCGCAAACAAACATGAAAAACCAATAAGGTATTAGAAAAGTACCTAAACATGGAAAAAAAGGTTCAATTAATCATTTCAAAAGGTTTTTGCAAGCAAGCACCCGGATAACAAATTAAATAGCTGTAATCTCAGTTTATTTTGGTGTTTTTAGGAAAAACACTTTTTAATCAACATGATAACGACTTATTTATTATTTTTAAAATCAAAAACACAAATTTAATAAATTTTTATCCTAAAAAAATTTACCTTTACAACTTCAGCAAAAAAATTGATTATTTCTGCTAATACATGTTTTGGTTTCTTTTTTAAATATAACAATTTAAGCGAAAGGTATACTGTATTTTAAACTTAAAACGCACGAAATTTCGCGAAAATTCTAAGCAGAAGTACTTACCGTAATGTTGTAAAAAAAACTAAAAAACCATACACTTTCGATCGTTTGAAAAAAAAATTAGGTTTAAGATAAAAACCCCAAAAAATACTATAGATCTTAGTTCCTATAACAATGTTTTAAACAAAAGCGCTTTTAAATATATATATATAATAAATTAGCCGTTCCCATCGCAAGAGTTTTTTTTATATTCTTTAATATTGTAGATTAATTCAAAACAGATTACAGCTTTAAATAATTTTGCGAGCACATACCTAACACGCCTCAAGATACGAAATCCCAAAACTTTCTCAAAGTTTCCCAGACAATAATACATTGAATTATCTTTCGATTTATCCACATTTTTATTTCAAAACAAACAGTTTCGTATGATAGATAACAAGGTCCTTACGGTAAAAAAATAAAGTTTTTTTTTGTATACTATTAATTTTTTGCTATGAAATTTTTTGAATGTAGTTCAGTGTAAATTGAGTAACAAACAACAAAATATTAAGTTATTTGTTTCCAAAAAAGTCTTAACGCTGATAACAAATTCGCATTTACATACAAAAAAAATAATATTTTTTAAATCAGATTTTTGAATCTTCTGGTATTTAAAGTTTTAATTGTTTTAATACTAAAACACAAGATACTAAAAATTGTTATATGCTGCTAAGAATATTTTTTGTCAATACATTTAAAAAAAAATAATCTAAAATCACGGAAATAACTGAACCTGAAATGTTTAAATTTTAAACTGTCAAAACGAATTTTGTCATCAGCTATATATTGTAACAAATTACGTACTACTATATCAAATATTCTTACTGTGTGTGATGCAGATTGTTAGTTAATAATGTACCGGAGAAGGTACAATAAAGCGCCGCTAATATCTGGGGAATTCTAGATGTACAAATTTTATATGCAAACTTAACACAAGATGCGCTTTTTTGGTTTGCAACAAGCATGTAAAACATGCTTGTCCTTGTCATGCTTTTCATGTCCGATTACATGCTTGTCCCAAGGACAAAGTCCAAAGAATAGTTTAAACCACAGTCCAAAGACAAAACACTAAAAAATAAAAGTCCAAAGAACAAAGTCCAAAGAGAAATTTTGGATACGTCAAAATTGAGCTTTGGACAATCGAAAGGTGTCCTGTGGACAATCCAAAGGTGTTTTTTGGACAATTCAAAGGTGTTTTTTAAACAATTCAAATGTTCCCTTAGACAATCCAAAGCTGTCCTGTGGACAATTCTTTAAATTTGTTTTTTGGAAAATCCAAGGGTGTATTTTCGACAATCCAAACGTGCCCTTTGGACGACCAAAACAAAATTGGAATATTTCAACTTGCGTTTTGGACAGTTTTAAACATTATGGGCTGTTCCCTTGATATTATATAAAAATCGTTCATACGTTGTCCAGAAGACAATCTTCCTATGCGAAACTGTCCAAAAGACAACTTTGACTTGTCTAAAGAACATTTCTGACTGTACAAAATGACAACTTTGAATTGTCCAAAAGTGTTTTGAACACTGAACGAAGTATAAACAATTATGGTATGGTTTAAATTTTTTTTTGGATTTTGTTATTTGGGGTTTTTCTGCTTGTATTTTGTCCTTTGTACGTTTTCGACTAACTATAAACTAGCCTTAACATTTATGTGCCTGTAAACAATTTTAAAGTTGAACCTGCGACTTAAGCAAAAGACTGAAGGCAGAGCAAAACAAAATTCCTTTCAAAAATTTGCTATATTTTTATGGATAATTTTTCTGGGTAAGAGAGGCATTAGGTTTTCTTAAAGCACATTTATTTACTAACAATTTGCCTTATACGCCACACACAGTGATAAACTTTTTTCTGTAAGAAGAATTCTCCCTGTACAAAATTAATGGAACTCCAAAAATTCGTTAGAAAATACATTGTTTGTCTATTGAAAATGTATTTTAAAAAATATTATTTGTCAAAATTAAAAAAAACAGAAAATTTTTCGTCAACCAAAGTAAAACAACGCTTTTTCAATTTTGCTGCTTAAACTCATTCTTCTACACACCAACAAATTCATTCTTTTACAGCAAATAGCTTACTGTTTTCCGAAATAAATATGTAGATAAATAAATTTAAAATTTCGTGTTAATATTTTGTGTATTATATTTTACAGTTTAAATTTTTTTAAAGTAATAAATATACCTATTTCACTTTTATATTTTATAAAAAATATTTATATTTTATTATATTTTGAGTTCACCATAAATATAAAAGGGACATATAAAATAAAATTTTTCTAACATTTCAATCTCATAGTACGTTTTATTAAACAGTTTTATTAAACAGTTTTATTAAACAGCAGTATCTAAAAAGTTGTCGTGGGAAAATATTTATTAGAAAGATCATGAACAATCCCTAAACATCTGAACATTTCAGCTCTTAGGATTTTGCATAAAATTTTGATGTTCATGATATTTTATTGTTTTTGATATCTAGCACGCCACAAAGATAATTTTTAGTGAAAAACGCTGCTTCCAAATTTTTTAATGCAAATCCCTTAAATAAAAAAAAGATCTTGTCTATTTATTGTGTTTACTTCCAATGTGTATCTATTTAGGTTCAAAAACACTGTTAATAATTTTTGATTCTGAAATAATAATTTTGAATATAAAATAACACAAACCTCAAAACATCTAAAGTTTTTGTATTTTAACTGTGTAAAACATACTATGAGTTGCACAACAAGATTTTTTTTGCTATAATAAGAGCAATTTGTTTTACACAAATTTTGGGATTTCCAGTACACTAACAAGCAGGATGTTTTAATCGCTCGACTTCTAAAACTTACCACCTTTGGGGGCGGTTCATATGTCTGAGGTCAGGTGATCAGCTGGATTTGGGGTCGGATTGGTTTTGGAACGAACGTGCATTTTCTGCAACTAAAGCCTCATTTTTTTGAATTTATTATTACTACATCAATAATATCAGATATTCGGCGTTAGGGTAAAACTAAGCTCATTAAAATAAATCAGTAACATAAATTTATAGTACATGGTGTAAGTGCACATACACTCTAATCATGCATGGGAATATTTGGCTGATTTTAATCGAAATAATTGTAATTTAATTACCACAAAAAACTAAATACCTTTAGCTTTCATAAAATTTCTTTGAAAACTTTTTTCTTGTGATTTTATTTTTTGAAAACAAAAAGTATCCTGAGTTTTTGTCAACAAATTTATAACGTTATATATGTTGTGTAAAAAATGGAAACGAAATAAGAATTATTACTTCATTTTTATACATTTATTGAACGAAATATTAGGTCATAAAAAACGGATATTCCAAAAAAATCGTTTTTAATAATAAATGGATATGAATAAAACTTTGGAAAAATGAACCCTGAGGTATTTAAATTTTTAAACTTTAAATTTGGTTTAATTTCTATTGGTAAATGAATAGGACCATTTTTTCAAAAAAAATGTAATTGTTAACAATATTTCAACCGACTTTATTTTTTGGAAGGGAAAAATGGCCGTAATCATTTGTATTACTGTTCAGAACAGATCCAAAATAAAATTTGAGCGTTTAGCTACCTAAGTTTTTTGTAATATAGTTTGAAAATCGGATTACTTCTAAGATAATTAACTGCGAATTAATCCTAATTTATTTAAGATACCTGTCTTTTAAATAATTTGTGGCAGCGTCACAAGATTTATAACTTTATTTTTACATGCGCAATTACTGAACAATATTAGGTTTATTAATTTGATAGCTTTAGTTTTAGACATAACCTTATAAATATCGAGGCTTATTTTCTTAATAGAAGAAATTAAAAACAAACTAAAGAATGCCATTTAGATAAATTAAATATAATAATCAGCCATAACAATCATTTGTTCCAAACTTATTTTCAATTAATATTATTATTAAATCACATATTATATAAAATATAACATAAAACAAACAAAAATTATGTGACTTCATGTATTGCTCAAATTTACTGTCCTAATTAGGACACACCCGAATAAGGGCATGCTCTTGTGAGAAACTCGAATGTGTTTTAGAAAAGTTATTATTAATACATTGTTTTAGAAAAGTTGATCTTATTTAGAGCCTGTAATTGTCTTAGTAAAGGCGCACCCTAATAAAGGCACATTTTAGGCTTCAATTAGGGTGCACTCTAATTAGGGGCCCTAGAAAAAAAGTCCCTTTATACTTCACTTCCCTTTCCACTTCACTTAGAATTAGTTCAAAGTTATTAGTTTTGTAATAATAAATAATTAAAGCATCTTATCTTATTATATTTACAAGATTCACGATCCCTGCCCATTAAAAATCAAATAGCACCATTTTTACAAACAATATCACGGAAAAATTTATTTTCTTTGAAAATCATTTTTTAAAAGCCCTAATTAGGCTGCGCTCAAACTTGGGTTATGTGGCCCTAATTAAGGTGTACCTTAGTTCGGTCAGTAAATGTGTTTAAGCAATATATGAAGTTAGTAATTTTTCACTATTTTTATGTTATATATTTTTCATCTATGTGCTTGTAATACAACAAAAATCCAAATACAATAAATGTGTGTAAAATCAACCACGAGCTGCAGATATTTAAAGGAATTTTATGATTATAGGATTAGTAAAATTTTTGCATTTTTATTTAAAAATCAATGTCTTGTTTATTTTGTTAAATATCCCTCTCATAACAAATGCTAACACATCCACATTTATGTGACGAAAATCAAATTTTGCGATGTAAAAACAACGCGGTTTTTTAAAATAATACAATTAAATGAACAGTCCAAAACCTCACATTTGAGCGGAAGTTGTCAGTGTTAAAGATCGCTGTCGGAGAATTATGCCACGCTGTAAATTTGTTTTTAACTACTAAGCGCTGGGAAAAATTTACAGTAAACGTGGCAACCGACCCATTTTTGGCTCCTTTCACTTTGATTCCCACGGCTCAAAACATATAGCTACAAACCACGAATATTACCCGCCATTTGAAGGCCTTTAAAATTCTAACGTGGGATCTTAAATAGCTTGAAATCACATCCGAATCCACTTATTGTGCTAGATTTCGCAAAAAAATGTTGGCGTACCTCCACCGTTGCGGTAACAGATGTACGGAAAGCGCCAGACGTTGGCGAGACCCACGGAGTAGCCCAGGAGAGACAGGATGAACTCCGCCTTGCTGCCCCATTGCGCCCTCGTCTGATCCGCGGAGGCGAAAGAGTCGTCGTCCCCGTCGCTTTCCGACGACAGCGCCACCGTTTTTGCGTTGTCTGAAACAAAAAAATCTACTTCCGAGAAATTAAATTATACATTTTGATATAAAATTTAATTTGAATAGTCAAAAAGTAATTGCGTTAATTTAAGACTACTGTGTTTTTCTTGCAGATACTTGGCTATTTGTTTAGATTAAAAAAATCTGTTCAAAAACTCGTATTAAGCGAAAAAATAAATATTATCCTGAACTTTGATTTGATAAGAAATTAAAATAATTCCATTTTTAAATTAATTATAAAGGTAAAAATTGAAATCTTGCAGTTTTTAGATTTAGTGTGACGAAAGACTTAGATTCCTACTAAAGCTTAAATTAAAAGGACAGTTTTTGTAATAAAGAAAGTGCAAATATTTTTTGTGATTTTTTTCATTTTGGTGATAAACATTTTTGGCCTGTATAACCCATATTATTCGGAACGTTTCGGTGCACTTAAAATGTATTTTTCTTGCTGCATCATAATAAGTTTGTTTCCCTTCGTTGTTTTCTTATCTTTGTATTAATAAAAGCGTAATTCATAAACCATTAAATATACATTTGGTTGACAAGTGGATTAGAACCTTTGATTTCTGGTTTTAGAGTTCCGAGTGATTTAACACGCAGATATGTTTAACAGCTTATCGCGTATTTTAATTCGTAACGATATTATTTTTCTTTCTGTTTTTGTATTTATCGGAATCGCGTCAGAAATAATGTATTGATAATGAAATAACTAATCACTTGTAAATATCCAAGGTTTTTTAAAATCTGAATCATATACATAAAACTATTAAATTAATTTTCAGCACCAACAGCAATAGTTTGTATTGGTGTTTGTAAAATTGGGATTAAACAACGTTAGTCATCAAATTTCTCCTACAATTTTTGGTTTAATATAAGCATTTGTTTAAAAAAAAACAAAGACTCGTGGAGCAAAAAAAAATTAAATTTGTTTTAAAATATTTTAGTGCTTTTCGGGAAAATTTTAGTGAAAATTATGTATGTAGAATTTATCAAAAATCTATAACATTATAATAGTTTTAAAATAATAATAGTCGTCTGTCTGTCTGTAGTGCTCAGTTGAGACAGAGAATTTTTAGTATCATAAACTAGCCGAAGGACATTAAAACCACCTAAAGATAAAAAGACAGAACGCAGCTGTCGAAAAATCCCCCGCTTTTTCGAAATGCTGATAAAAAAGTGCGTTAGGTCGTTGTTTTTTTTGTTTATATTTAGTCAGTCGCTGACGTGGGTAAACGCCATTCATTGCGAACCCGTAGAATATTACTTATTCGTAAAAACTGCGCTCCTTATTTATGAGAAAGATATTAATAAACATAAAATAGTGTAATGTTAGTTTGTTTTTAGAAAAAATGTTACCCGCGGCTATTAAAACTAGGATGAATTGTTTACAGGCTCTTTAATCAAACCCGTTTTAGTTAAAAATTTTATCTAGATTCTAAGTCAATTTATATTTTTAATTTTGATATTATTTAAACTTTAAATTTCACTAGTTTTGCCAATTTTCAATTTTAGTTAAAAATTTTGCCCAGTTAGTATCAATTTATGTCAAAAATATTGATGGTTTTTTCTAATAACATCTTAGAATGTCAAACATAAAAAAATAACCCTGAAAATAATGTGTACTGTGCTAAAAAATAATACGTTTTCCTTTTTATGGAAAGATCGATAGGTTTGATTTGAAGGTCGATAATCCAGACGAAAAAATGTTTCAAGTGATTGATTAAATGATGTCACTTCAAAAATTGTGAAGCCATTTATCAAATTGTAATTCGTGGACAGTGTACGAAACCCGAGACAGACGATATTGATACAGTAAATAGAAAATAACAAAATAAACTCTAGATATTTTATGGATTTAGTGGCATTCTATATTAAAAAAAACAAACAAAAAAACAAGTGTTAAAAACAGAAAAATTAAAAGGGTAAATGGGAGTGAACCAATTTTGTAGACTAATTTCTGTATGAAAAGGATACGGTAATCGTATGGACGTTTAGACAGCGTGTTTGTAACATTAAAAAGGTGCATAATATTTTACAAGCTGGAAAAATCATTTGAATATCATAAATCTTCACTAATAATAATTTTTTGAGAAAACAAATTCTAAAAAAATTTAAATTATAATAATTATAATGTAAAAAGAATAATTATAAACAATAGAACCAAACTATTGTGTAAGGTGACTCACACAAAAATATTTTTTTAATTATAAATAGTATAGTGATATTTATTCAATTATTGTTGCTAAAAACAGGAAAACACAAAGAAAGGAATTATGGAGCAACAATGATACATTGCTTCAAAAACACCTAACTTTTTTAATGCAATGATATGCTGATCTTTTATATCGTAGGATATTTTACATATAAAACCTAATAAGACTGATTCTGACTTCCTTCAAATTATCTGAAAGATTATATAAGCTTTCAATAAGCTCAATTTTAATTAGTTTTAAGGCTGTGTTTTTCATGGTTTTGTTATTAACGCTTTGACCAATTCTTAAAATTAAACACCGCATCAAATCACTTAAAATCCAACTTGAATCCTTTAAACCTTTTGAACCAAAATTTATGCCGGTATTTTCAAATTATATAAATATTTTTTCCATTCTATTACGTAAAATTCTTGCTATTACTTACCAGTAAGATAGACATCATCGTCTTGCAGATCGATTTCGAAAGAATTGAGTGTGTTCATCTCTATTTCTTTTGTTGTACGTTCCATTTTCTTTTGGTAGATTCTAAAAATAACCCCAAAAATAAAATAAATTAAGAGAAATTCGGATTTCTCCCCAACCAGAAATTGGAGCCGACACAAATGAAATTAGAAGCGTACCATTATTTTCACGGTAGCTTAAAATTAAGGTTTAAATCAAGAAAAATAATGTAATATGAAAATTTTTAAGTGCAATTGATATAATGAACGGAAAAAATAGACGCGTCAATTAACGTAGCGTAAAACGAGAAATTATATACAATTATAATATAGAATTTATAATCAAAATATCCGTTTTACAAAAAACAAAAAAATAAATCAAAACAGTGACATAGAAACAATAAGAATCTTAACATTCTGTGCCGAACAATAGCGAGACCTTCACGTCAGCGACTCTAACTACCGCCTAACCGTCGGAAGCCAGTATTTTCTGGATACGTTCGAGTTTAATTATCGCTAATGAATAACCATGAAACATTTTGATTGATTAAAAAAAAAACAAAGATACTGTAGTGTACATAGACTTTTCTTAAACACAATAAAAATCAATTACAAAGAATACACTAATACACGAAAATATACCGCCCGTATGTAAAAAAAGAATTTGACCTCGGTTAAAATTTCCATCATCAGCTCAAAGACATGATTCCATAAATTTCAAACCAACGCTTTTGAAAATATGAAAATTTTGGATCTAAGTTACAAAATTGGGACCTAATGCGTTGAAAAGTCGTTTTTATTTTTACATGAATAAATATAGATGATTTACTGAACTAAACAGCATAATCAAAAAAAAAATTAAGTACATACGCAGAAACTTGGATTAATCTTTTCTAATTTGTGTGTGGGAAAATGCGTCTTGAACGCAAGTAAAATCCATGTCAACGCGAACCATATACATTAAATAACTGTGCATTTTTACTGCTCTTTTTTCCGTCAAATACCTCAGCAACAATGACAGATTTAAGCTGGTGTTAGATACGCGATAAAAATTAAAAAGAGTTAAGTCTAGTTCACACAGGAGTGACAAGTGAAAACACGTTAACACCCCAGTGACAATGAAACGGTGTAAACACGGGACAAACGCGTTGTCACTTTGTGACACCGGTATAAACTAGGCTTTAAAATTAAAATAATAGCATCAGTTCAAAAATGGTTTTATATGTACTTATCTCACAGAATAAGTCAAAAAACACAAAATATTAGGAATAAATTCGGTCAAGTGGTTCGAGTTATCTGATCAGGCACTATAAATCGAACGCAAAAAAGCCACTTCACCTCGGTTAATAAAGGCGGACTTTATATTTTACGCCCTTTCGACGTTACTATTTCTTTTTTGCTGAATATTTTGATCTAAATTAATGTTTATATTTAAAAAAATAAAAATATAAAACCATTAATTATAAAAAGACAGATTTTTGACTAAATGTTTGTAAAAAATGAATTTCAACGTGTGTTTTTACGACTTATCATTAATTTTCATTCATATTGCGGTGACTAAGAAATAAGCGCACGATATATTAAAGAGAAACTCGTGAATTCAAAACCAACTAACTGTTGGTTTTCGTTTTTTTTTTAATTGAATTAAAAAATGATATAATTAAAAAATCAGTTAAAAATTTTTTTTCACAAATATTAAAAAATCATAAAACAGAATTTCAACAAAACAACCCCAAAAACCAAAAAGAACGTGCTCTAACGGTCTATGACTTCAGGTTTGTCTGTACATTGTTTTGAAATTTTCTAAAAGTGCACATTATTTTAAAAAAATAGGCATATAAATTCGACAAAAATTATCTCGTTAAAACTAAGTTTTAGCAACGAGGCAAATAAAAGACCAGAAAATTACAGTAGTTGAAAAAAGAAGAAAAAAAAACGCAGCAGGTATCTAATAAGTTTTATGTGTAAGCATTCAAAACTTTTAAAAAGTAGGCAATTTTTAAAAAGCAAAAACTTAAGTTGAATTTCATATCCGACCTTTCGTTTTTATTCTTATTCGTTAGGAGGATGTAAAAGTTCCTGATTTATTTTTTTATTTGTTTTTTAACAAGTCGGTGAATTTTTGACAGACGAACGCCGAACTGACTCCGACCTCGTTTAAAACCAAATTTCGAACGGCTGAGTTCTTTTAAAAATACCCCCGCCCACTCAGTTGGGGAACAGGCCAATGTGAGCTGGAAGAACCGCACAGACACAAATAATTGTGTTTTTTTAAACAAGAAAGCCGGCGGGAAAATCTTAACAAGTGTAATTTTTTTAACAAGAGTAATTTTTTAACGAGTGTTATTAGAAAGAGAATCCGGCTAGAGAACCGCCACAACTCTGTATATTTGTCTTTGGCGTTTTGTTGTGTTTTTTTCGTTCATAATGAACTGGAACAAAGAATGTTAAATGTTAGAATAACAAACAATAATTTAAAAAAACAGACATGTGATCAAGCTTTTGTTAAAAATGAAAAAATCACTTATTTAATTACTTTTTGCACTAATTGCCGGTCTTGTAAAAACTCTCTCAATTTTCAAACACAAATTTTTTTTATTTCTATGTGCAACTTGTAGTTGTTTATGAAAAAATTGTAAGACATGAAAATACAATGCAATACTTGATAATAAAAGGCGTCTAAAATTATCCAGCTCGCGAAACACAAAAACTTTTTTTTAATTTAACTGGTGTTAATGTAAAAATATCAGTCAATATTTAAAAAAACAGCAATACAAATTTTAAAATTTTTTGCAAGTATTTTAAACAAAAAAATAGGTAAAAAACAAAAGTTTTACATTATTAAGTAACATATGATTTAAAATTATAGCATTATCAAACAGGTTTCATATGCTAGGAAAAACTTTTAAAAAAATAAAAATAAATTTTTTTAATGGTTTGTTATATAAAATTTTCTGCAGAAAAAATTGAATTAACGACTAGAAAAAACAAAGTTTTTTGGAACCGTCTATTATAATACTGACGCAATCCCATGAATACGGGATATATATTTATCAAAAATAAACGTATAACCAACATGTGGAAAAATTGCAGGTTTTTACTAGGGCTCGAGCTGTTTTTCAATTGCCTATAAGATTGCTGCTAATTCTGTTTATTACGCGGAAGCATAGCCGCCAATAACACATGTGACCTGTATAATAAAAAATATCGTTGTTTCTCATTTTATTATTCTTAATAATTGTTTTTAAAAAAACTACTATAATATTTAAATTTTTATAAAAATTAAAGCATTGACGTCAATATTTTGAAATTGAAACTTTTATTTTAAATAATATATAGTAAAATATATGGGGCAAATAAAAAAATTTACGGAGAAACGAAATTTTTATTTTCAATTCATATGCAAAATTATTGTCACAATTTTTTTTATAATAAAAAGTTAATTTAAATCTGTTTGTTATTTTGGTGACATTACAGCAAAAAAAAAAACAAAAATAATTATTTATAAAATGTCATAATCAAGATTTATCAAAAAAATATTTTGTTAAAATATTCGTCAGCCTGTATGAATGTGCGCAATGAAAATAATAATAATAGATTAACCCTTGTTAAAAGTTTTAATCTTTTATCAGCATTTGCTGATAAATTATTTGCTTGGGATTAAGTTGCTTATTGCAATCTAAAAATTGCTTAATAATAACATATATTAATGAAATAAAGATTAAAGCGCAGCATAAAAAAACAAAAACTGTATAAACATTGAAATAACACAATATTAAAAAAGACAAACCAAATATTACATCGAAGTATCAAATAACCGCAGGGTTGGTATTGTATCCAGTTTTAAGAATAAAATAACACTATTCAAAAAATAGCTGAAGTATTACGGGTACAGGGTCTATGGAGCTGTCAGTAGGGATCTTGGAGCCGTCAAAAAAAATTTGGGAATTTGGAGCCGAGAAAATAGGAATATGGATCCAAAAATTAAAAAAATGGTTTTAAATTAGGCTTTGACTTAGGCTTAGGGAGAAGGTTTAAAGTTCGCACTTTTTCGGGCTCCAAGTTTTCACTTTGCGCCTCCAAGTTTTCTACTTCCGGCTCCAAGTTCTTCATTTGCGGCTTCAAGTGCCCTCGGTTGAAAGACCCTAAGTCGTAACAAGTCCAATATTTAGTACTGATGCGGCGCAATAAAACATACGCATAATAAAACTATGTAATTTGATTATCACTGGATTCAAACGTGGATTATCAGCAAAACGACTTGCTTTCTCAAGCTTTATTGGGCATTATTTGCGTTCTATCACTACGCTACAAGCTTGAAAACAATAAAATTTCGTTATGAAAATGTTTAGGTTATTAACAAAACTTCAAACAACCAATGTAAATAATTACAGAAAATTAATTAAATAAAAAGAACGGATTTGTATGTTAAAAATTTACTTGATTTATTTTTAAATAATTAGAAGTTTTTTCTGTCTTTATTATTTAGAATAACGCTGAATATTATGAAAAACATACAAAACTTTTGACAACCAATGTAAATAATACAGGAAATTAATTTTTAAAAAATATTGATTCTTATGTATAAAAATTTACATGGTTTAGTTTTATTTTGAATAATCATTATCTTTTTTAATCCTTATAATTTTTAATTCATGCTGCATATTAGAAAAATAAATTTTTGACATTAATAACAAAATATTATTATTTATTTTATATGCCTGACTTGTAAAATATGTTATATGCCAGAAAAACAAACAAATATCGCTGTAAACGTTCTAAAATTATTATTCTGACTATTCGAAAGAAGAAAACTTCGCCAATTGTAACAATAAACTAAATGTAATCGCTAGCTAAAAAATACTTTCATACAATGTGGCCGACTAAAGCTGACTAAGCCCAGTCATATGATTCGTGAAAGAACCTGTTGACTACAGTATAGTTAGTTTCTTGAATAATGTGAGCACTGAGAACGAAAGAGAAAATAGGCCGTGGAAATTGAAAAGCCAATTTAACGACTTGTTTCCAGGCAACTACCTGGACTTATTGGATTTTCGGTGGCTTGTTTTCTAATAAGCCCTTTGGAAATAGATAGCATAAGAAATAATAAGCTTTTGTACAAACATTTTTCTCTAGTTTTCTTGTTCCATGTATTCATTTTTTTTTATCTTAAAAGAAGAATAATTCCTGCTGAAATACTTTTTATACTTATAATTAAAAAATTTTAGGTCTTCGATTAAAAGAATGTTATTAAGATATTAATTTATTTGCATAATTTAAAAAATAGTTATAAGAATAACGTACAATACGGCACCTCATATGCATACTATTGAAAAATATACCGACAATAACATGTAAATTTCATAGACAAAAAGTTTTAGCTGCTTATATTTAAAATCACTAATGTTTGATTAAATTACATGCAACATAAATTAAAAATTAAATTACATGTAATATGAATTATTAAAAAAAATATGTTGTTTCTAGCACTCCTAACATACTTCTAGCTACAGTGCGGTGTCGAACAGAAGAATTCAGAGCCTAGCAATCATAGGTCAAGAAAAGCAAAAAAAATTTATTTACATTTTAATTTACAATCAAGCGAATTATTTATTGTCTTTTCTTAAACTTAATAAAAAAATGTTTTAGTGATTAAAAATAATATATTCAATCCAGTATGTTTAAAAAATATTGGACTTGTTACGACTTTAGGGTCTTTCAACGAGGGCGCTTCAACCGCAGATGAAAAAAACTTGGAGCCGGAAGTAGAACTAGGAGGCGCAAAGTAAAAACTAGAGCCCGAAAAAGTGCCGAACTAAAACCTCTCCCTAAGCCTAAGTCAAAGCCTAATTTAAAACCAGTTTTTATTAAGCTTCAAAGACAATAAATAATTCACTTGGTTGTAAATTAAAATGTAAATAAATTTTTTTTGCTTTTCTTGACCTATGATTGCTAGGTATTAAACTATTCTGTTCAACACCGCACTGTAGCTAGAAGTATGTTAGGAGTGCTGGAAACAACATCTTTTTTAATAATTCATATTACATGTAATTTAATTTTTAATTTATGTTGCATGTAATTTAATCAAACATTAATTAATTTTCAATAAGCAGCTAAAACTTTTTGTCTATAAAACTACATGTTATTGTAGGTATATTTTTCAGATAGTATCATACAGTACCATATTGTACGTTATTCTTATAATTATTTTAAATTATGCAAATAAATTAATATCTTAATAACATTCTTTAATCAAAGACCTGAATTTTTTAATTAAGTATAAAAAGTATTCAGCAGGAATTCTCTTTCTTAAGATAAAAAGAAATGAATACATGGAACAAGAAAACTAGAGAAAAATGTTTGTACAAAAGCTTATTATTTCTTATGTATCTTCCAAAGGGCTTATTAAAAAACAAGCCACCGAAAATCTAATAAGTCCCAGTACGTGCCTAGAAACAGGGCTTGAGTTAAATTGGCTTTTGGATTTCCACGGCCTCTTTACTTCTTTGAGTTCTCAGTGCTCACATTATTCAAGAAACTAACTATACTGTAGTCAACAGGTTCTTTCACGAATCATATGACTGGGCTTAGGGAGAAGGTTTAAAGTTCGCACTTTTTCGGGCTCTAAGAGTTTCACTTTCACCTCCAAGTTTTTCTCTTCCGGCTCCAAGTTCTTCATTTGCGGCTTCAAGTGCCCTCGGTTGAAAGACCCTAAGTAGTAACAAGTCCAATCTTTAAACATACTGGATTGAAAATATAAATTTAATCACTAAAACATTTTTTTATCTACATTTTAAAAGAGAGAAGACAATAAATAATTTATTCGCTTGATTGTAAATTAAAATGTAAAATAAATTTTTTTGCTTTTTTTCTTCCGACCTATGATTGCTAGGCTCTGAATTCTTTCTGTTCGACCCACCGCACCTGTAAGCTAGAAGTATGTTAGGAGTGCTAGAAACAACATATTTTTTTTAATAAAATTCATATTACATGTAATTTAATTTTTAATTTATGTTGCATGTAATTTTGATCAAACATTTTAGTGATTTTAAATATAAGCAGCTAAAACTTTTATCAATGAAATTTACATGTTATTGTCGGTATATTTTTCAATAGTATCAAGTATGAGGTGTCCGTATTGTTACATTATTTTTATAACTATTTTTAAAATTATGCAAATAAATTAATAATGTTAATCCATTTCTTTTAATCGAAGACCTAAAATTTTTTTTAATTATCATTATTAAAAAAGTATTTTCAGCAAGAATTTTTTCTTCTTTTAAGATAAAAAAAAATGAATACATGGAACAAGAAAACTAGAGAAAAATGTTTGTACAAAAGCTTATTATTTTCTTTTATGTTTTCTGATTTCCACAAAGGGCTTTATTAGAAGAAAACAAAGCCACCGAAAATCCTAATAAAGTCCAGGTCGTTGCCTGGAACCCACAAGTCGTTAAATTGGCTTTTCAATTTACACGGCCTATTTTTCTCTTTCGTTCTTAAGTGCTCACATTCTAGGAGAGAAACTAAAACTATACTGTAGTCAACAGGTTCTTTCACCAATCATATAACTGGGCTTAGTCAGCTTTAAGTATTCGGCCACATTGTATGAAAGTATTTTTTAGCTAGCGATTACATTTTTAGTTTATTGTTACAATTGGCGAAGTTTTCTTCTTTCAAATAGTACAGAATAAACTTTTAAACATTAGCAATATTGTTGTTTTTCTGGCGGGTGACTGATCTTTACAAAGTCAGGCATATAAAATAAATAATAATATTTTGTTATTAAAATAAAAAACTTATTTTTCTAATATGCAGCATGAATTCAAAAATTATAAGGATTAAAATGATAATGATTATTTAAAAAAAATAAAACTAAACCATGTAAATTTTTATACATAAGAATCAATATTTTTTAAAAAATTAATTTCCTGTATTATTTACATTGGTTGTCAAAAGTTTTTTCTATATTTTTCATAATATTCAGCATTATTATTAAATAATAAAGACGGAAAAAAACTTCTAATTATTTTAAAAATAAATCAAGTAAATTTTTAACATACAAAATTCATTCTTTTTTTTCTAATTAATTGTCTGTAATCTTTTAGTTGGTTATTTGAAGTTTTGTTAATAACCTAAACGTTTTTTCATTAACGAATTTTTATTCTGTTTCAAGCTTGTAGCGTAGTGATAGAACGCAAATAATGTCCAGATAAAGCTTTGAAAAAAGCAAGTCATTTACTGATGATCCACGTTTGAATCCACTAAAAGGTAATCAAAATTACATCGTTTTATTATGCATACTGTTTTACCTGCGCCGCATCAGTACTAAATATTGGGAAGACTTGTTACGACTTAGGGTCTTTCAGAGCGAGGGCACTTGAAAGCCGCAAATTGAAAAACTTGGAGCCGGAAGTCGAAGTTTGGAGGCGCAGAAGTGAAAACTTTAAAGCCCAGAAAAAGTGCGAAGTTAAACCTTCTCCCTAAGCCTAAGTCAAAGCCTAATTTTGAAAGCATTAATTTTTTGGATCCATATTCCTATTTTCTGGGCTGCAAATTCCCAAATTTTTTTTGACTACAGTATAGTTAGTTTCTTGAATAATGTGAGCACTGAGAACAAAAGAGAGAATAGGCCGTGGAAATTGAAAAGCCAATTTAACGACTTGTTTCCAGGCAACTACCTGGACTTATTAGATTTCGGTGGCTTGTTTTCTAATAAGCCCTTTGAAAATCAATCACATAAGAAATAATAAGCTTTTGTACAAACGTTTTTCTCTCTCTAGTTTTCTTGTTCCATGTATTCATTTTTTTTATCTTTAAAAGAAGAATAATTCCTGCTGAAATACTTTTTATACTTATAATTAAAAAACGTAGGTCTTCGATTAAAAGAATGTTATTAAGATATTGATTTCTTTTTGCATAATTTAAAAAATAGTTATCAGAGATAACGTACAATACGGCACCTCATATGCATACTATTTGAAAAATATACCGACAATAACATGATTACCATAGACAAAAAGTTTTAGCTGCTTCTATACTTTTAAAAATCATTAATGTTGATTTTGAATTTTTACAGTGCAACATAAATTAAAAATTAAATTACATGTAATATGAATTGTAAAAAAAATATGTTGTTTCTAGCACTCCTAACATACTTCTAGCTACAGTGCGGTGTCGAACGGGAGAGAGAGAATTTCAGAGCCTAGCAATCATAGGTAGAGAAAGCAAAGAAAATTTCTAGCTTTAATTTACAATCAAGCGAATTATTTCTGTTTTTCTTCAAACTTAATAAAAAAATGGTTTTAAATTAGGCTTTGACTTACAGCTTAGGGAGAAGGTTTAAAGTTGGCCGCACTTTTCGGGCTCCAAGTTTTCACTTTGCGCCTCCGAGTTTCTACTTCCGGCTCCAAGTTCTTCATCCGGCTTCGGTACCTAGGTTGAAAGACCCTAAGTCGTAACAAGTTAAATTGTTTTAAACATACTGGATTGAATATATTATTTTAATCACTAAAACATTTTTTTATTAAGTTTGAAGAAAGACAATAAATAATTCGCTTGATTGTAAATTAAAATGTAAATAATTTTTTTGCTTCTTTTTGACCTATGATTGTAGCTAGGCTCTGAATTCTTTCTGTTCGACACCGCACTGTGGCTTAGAAAGAAGACTGTTAGGAGTGCTAGAAACAACATATTTTTTTTAATAATTCATATTACCGTGTAACTTAATTTTTTAATTTATGTTGCATGTAATTTAATCAAACATTAGTGATTTTTTAAATATAAGCAGCTAAAACTTTTTTGTCTATGAAATTTACATGTTATT
>JASAMX010000393.1:0-10352 GCA_030248175.1 Microlaimidae sp. YZB2_3
ATTTGCGTAATACGCATAAAACATAAAATTTGGAGGTACATGTACATAAAATTTGGAGGATATACTTCCATAAATAAGATGTTTATGAACTAAATACTGTTGCCGCCGTTATATTAACACAACATTATACCAAAAATATATATCATAAAGGAAAAATATGTGACTTCATATATTTCTCAGACACATTGACTGCTCTTATTAAGGCGCGCCCTAATAAGAGCGCGCTTTTATTAGGGAACTCGGATGTGCTAATTAGAACCCTGCTTCTGAAATGGGGGCCCTTATTAGGGCGTGTAATAACTCTTATTACGGCGCGCCTTAAGAAGAGCGCGCTCTAATTAAGGCGCGCCCTTAGCACACCATGGCCCTAATAAGGGCGCGCCCTTATTAGCACACTTATCGATGTTAAAAAAAAGATTATTTATAAGTCTGTTTTATGCGACTGTTGTCGTAGGTGCGATTGAAACCCGCGGACAGTAAATTTTAAATTTTTTTCTTTACAAAAAATTGTCAGCAATATTATTTTTTGTTTTATTATTTTTCTTTTAATTTAATATGAGTAGCCCACCAAAAAATAGTCGTTCATTTTTTTATTGCTTTTTGGAATTTATACTTGCATTTGGTACACCATAACAAGTTTGGCATTCCAATTTATTTTATGTTTAAACGGAAAATGTGTGAAAAGTTTATTTTGCTGAAAATTATGGTATGACCCTAAATAATTAGGACCCTCGTAGTAAAATCAATTTTCTTAAAAAAACAACTGTTGCGTCCCCTTATATTTTTTGCTTTAAAATAAAGACTATTCGCATTCTATTTAATACACAAGTAAATCTTATCATTAAAAAGCAAGTATAATGTAAGTATTTATTCATTTTCACAAAATTAACAGTAAACGCATTAGTTTTAAATTTGTCATTTTATTTAGTTCATATTTGAACAGGATCAAGAATGCTATGCATTCTTGACAGGATTAACATTTAAAAATTTTTTTAGGCTAGTTTTCTATTGTTATGGTGTACCAAATGCGATAAGTATAATTTCCAAAACACAATAACAAAAACAAACAACTATTTTTGTGGGCTTCTCTTCTCATGTTAAATTAAAGGAAAAATAATAAAAAATAATGTGATTGACAATTTTTAGTAAAAAAAATAAAAAAAATTTAACGTCCGCGGTATTCGAACCCGTCACTTGCTCAGTGATAGGCCGAATCACTGGTGTCCGGTAAATATTTCTGCAACAACAATTTCCTCGGAAAAAATTTCCGCGGCAGTATTTCCTCAGCAATATTTTCTTTAGAAGATTATTTCAGCGGAAAAAATTTCCGCATAGGAATTTTTTCTACGTTATATTTCGGTTTTTCGGTACTAAAAATTATAAATAAAAAGCAATTTTAAAATATTTCGGCATGCTGCGGCAATTTTTTAAAAAAATAAAATTAAAAAAAAATTTTGTCATCAGTTTTTCATCTTTAAAAATCTTTTTTTTTTTACACTTTTCTTTTTACGAAATAATATCAAAATATTCTTAAATTTTCTGCACATTTATTGTGGCGATGAGTTTGTTTACAATTTTTTTATAATACCTTGGTTTATGTATAAACCAACGCAATATATCCAACAAAAGTACAGATTTAGTGCATGCTCAACTTTTTAATGTTTATTTAATTTTATTGCATTGCATAATAGCTAAAAATATTTTAAAAATAAAAAAAACACATGGATTGTAACGAATTTTGTATTTTTCAAAATTGTACACGTTTACATACACCAATAGAATTAATTAATGTTTTTGCATATGGCCAAAATATTATGTCCAATACCGGCTAACAGGAAATACCTCCGTGCAGCTTTTTCGTAGCCTAACCCCACGTTTTTCTAAGCCTTTAAGCAAAATTTAAAAATCATTCTAAATTTTATCTAATAACTAAGCAGCAAAAGTTTCGCTTGATTTTAAGGTTTTGTTTAGGCTTAGGAAAACGTAGGCTCAGGCTTAAGCTGCGGAGGTATTTCCTGTTACTCTTGGAAAAAAATAAACATTTAAAAAAACATTTACAAAGAAAATCAAAAATTTCGTGCAAATCTTCAATATAAAAAAACGTTATTTATTTGTTCTGTTTGCAAAAAAAATTAGGAAAAAATTCCAGCATTCGCAGTTATTTGGAAGTAACGCAAAAAAACTAAAAAAAAATTCCCTCGCGGAAATTTTTTCGACGGAAATAATCTTCCAGCGGAAATAATGCTGAGGAAATACTGCTGCGGAAATGTTTTCCGCGAAAATTGTTGTTGCAGAAATATTTACCTAGAACCGAATCACTACCACTGAGCCATCGCAGCTGCGATAACAGTCGCATCACACAAGACTAAGACTTATAAATAATCTTTTTTTTTAAATCGATAAGTGCGCTAATAAGGGCACGCCCTTATAGGGCCATGGTGTGCTAATAAGGGCGCGCCCTAATAAGAGCTATTACACGACCTAATAAGGACCGCCCCCTTCTTTTAGAAACGTAGGGCCCTAATTAGCACATCGGAATATCCTAGTAAAAGCGCGCTCTTATTAGGGTGCGCCCTAATAAGAGCTGTCAATGTGTAGAATATATGAAGTCACATATTTTCCTTTATGTTAAATATTTTTGATTATACCACACATGAAACACATTGCCGCGGGCACCAATCCTTTATCCAGTTCTTAAATACAGTTTTTAAGCTAGCTCGCTCGCTTGTACAGATTTGTATTATTTGCAAGACAATATTAACTTTTCTTTACATAAAATGAGACTGTTAATATGATATAGATGATTTTTAATCAACTGTTCATTCTGTTTATCTCCTACACAATTTTTCTTCTATTTGCAGTGACACTTAATCGTTGCTATTTTTTTATTTACAGCGAATAGATTTAAAACCGATCGGTTTCCAAGTCTGTGAACAACGCGTCAAATGTTCTCAGCAATGTTGCTGCTTCGCCTCAAAATGTCCGCCCCCTTTGTTCAGGTAGTTGTCTTTCTGATTGGCGCTGACCACGTAGTACTACCAGTAAAAGGCGTTAACAGATTGTAGAGTTGTGCAATAAATAGATTTAATACTCTATTGGTGCCCAAGTTTGTGGACAACGCCTTAACTGGTCTCAGCAATGTTGCTGCTCCGCTTCGAAATGTCCGCCCCCTTTTTCCAGGAGGTAGTTCTCCTTCTGATAGGCGCTGCCCACATAATACCACCAGTAGAACGCGTTGAACACCGTGAACGAGAACGGAAACAGTAGCGTTGACACTTTGTCGATGACTTCCGGGCCGAAGCTGCAGCCGGCCAATGTCCGGCGGGCCGCGGAGGTCGCCCGCTCTCGCTGATTGGCTAGGAAGCCGAGAGGACGGCGCCGTCGCGCATTGACCCCGCCCCCCGGATTGGTCAGGGAGTACTCGACCTTGGGCGCCCGCCCGTTCCCACGGAACGTGCTTTCCGCGCTGGCCATCGGGGCGTCCAGCGGGTCCAGGCTGAAGGTGGTAGGACCGCCCTGCAGGCCACTCAGGACGCGTGGCTCCCGTTCGAAGCGGAGCAGTATCGGCGATGGGGCGGAGCCGCCGTCCTCTTGACTGCTCTGGCTCCGGCGGATAAGCGGGTGCTCGCTGCTGGCCGGTGGGGCTCCACCCCCTAGGACGCTCGTGCTGTTGTGGGCGTGCGGTGGGGTGTCCATGAAGCCTCGGGCCGGCCCCCCCTGGGGAGCGTTGGAAATACCAATGCTCTCATGGATCCCGCTGGTCTCGTGCGATTTAACGCTCCCCATTTTACCCAGCGGCCCTCTTTGGCATTTGCTGACGTAGCACACGATAGCTAATTCAACCATTGTGCTGAACACAAAGGTGATACAACCTGAAAATAAACAACTAATGTCAATACGAAATGGGTAACTTTTTAGATGAGCATATCTAGCTAACGGTGGGCATCGCTTGTCTGGCGCGATGTAACGCTCCCTAGTTTCTCTAGCGGTCCCGTTCGGCATTTGCTGATGTAGCAAACAATAGCCAAAACAACCATGGTCCTGAACGCAAACGTGATACAACGTATCGAAGTTGTGGCGTAGTGGCAGATCTTAAGTCTTGCATACTCAAGGTCCCTTAATCGAGTCCCGGCTGAGACACGCCACATGGTGATAATATTGATATTTGTTAATATTGTTATATGTCGTATTTGGTTGCGCAGTTAGTGCTGAGTAACATTGGCCTTGCCTATCATGCTTTATGCAAAATAAATAAACTTTAAACTTTATCTCAAAAATAAAGAACTAATGTCAATATAAAATTTAAAAATTTTTAGATTAGCACATCTCGCTAATAATGGGCTATAACGTTAACGCTGAATTTTTCCTGCTGTGTGGTTTAATTTTCTCTTCGAGACTAAAATATTGTAAGACACCGATTGTCGAAATAAAAAAGTCTTAAAAAGAGATTGGTATAAATATTTTTTGTGTGTTTTGTTGCTTTTTTATATCTTGAACCTTGTTCTTCCCGCTCCATCCTACCCCTTCTAACACCCATAGGTGAGCAGGGGGGAGGGGTTATACCCCTCCCCCAAAAAAAATTCCGACTATAGCCAACACCCCCCCCCCCTAAGATTTGGAGGTACCCCGGACACCCCCTTAAAATTTGGGGGGTCCCAGTACTAAAAACGCTAAAAACAGGGTATTTAAGGTATACTCCCAAAAAATTTTTGGAACACCCCCTTGTATCTAATTTTTTGGGTGTTCGGATATTCCCCTTTAAAATCCAGAGGCTACCCATGAACGGGATTCTTCTTAAATTTCTGCAGGCCTAACACGACTCGAGACCAAAATGTGTTAAGAATTAACTTCGTCTGCAAGGAGTTTTTTCGATCATTTTAAAAAACAAATTTGTAACACAAAATTTTGCTTAATTATTCTCAATAATATATAACTATTAAATTAATTAATTTAATAGTTATATATTATAAAATTTTCAGCCGATTTTTGTGTTACCGAGTTTTTTTTTAAATGTTTGGAAAAAACATAAGACAAAGTTATTTCTTAACACTTTTTGTTTTCTTGTTAGCCTCAGGAGCTTCAAAGAATCCGTTCATGGGTAGCCCCTCTGTGAGGGGCTCCAATCCGACCCCGAAATTAGGATAAGGAGTGTTCCAACAATGCCTTTTTTTAGCGTTTTGGTACTCAAAGCCCCAAATTTTAAGGGGGTTTTCCGGTACCTCCAAATCTTAGGGGGGGGGGGGGTGTTGGTATAAGTCGGATTTTTTTTGGGGGAGGGTTTAATTTCTCCCCCCCCCCCTGCTCACCTATGGGTGTTTTTAAAAGGGGTCAGGTGGAGCGGGAAGAACAAGGTCAAAGATAAAAAAAAACAAAACACACAAAAAATATTTATACCAATCTTTTTGAGACTTTTTTATTTCACAATCGATATTTTACGATATTTTTAGTCTCGAAGAGAAAATTAAACCACACAGCAGGAAAAATTCAGCGTTAACGTTATAGCCCATTATTAGCGAGATGTGCTAATCTAAAAATTTTTAAATTTTATATTGACATTAGTTCTTTATTTTTGAGATAAAGTTTTAAGTTTATTTATTTTGCATAAACTAGGATACGTAAAGCCAATGTTACTTAGCACTAATTTCGCAACAAATACTACACAATAACGATATTAACAAATATCAATATTATCACCATGTAGCGTTTCTCAGCCGGGACTCGATTTAACGATCTTCAGTATGCAAAACGTAAGATCTGCCACTGAGCCACAACTTCGATACGTTGTATCACGTTTGCGTTCAGGACCATGGTTGTTTTGGCTATTGTTTGCTACATCAGCAAATGCCGAACGGGACCGCTAGAGAAACTAGGGAGCGTTACATCGCGCCAGACAAGCGATGCCCACCGTTAGCTAGATATGCTCATCTAAAAAGTTACCCATTTCGTATTGACATTAGTTGTTTATTTTCAGGTTGTATCACCTTTGTGTTCAGCACAATGGTTGAATTAGCTATCGTGTGCTACGTCAGCAAATGCCAAAGAGGGCCGCTGGGTAAAATGGGGAGCGTTAAATCGCGCGAGACCAGCGGGATCCATGAGAGCATTGGTATTTCCAACGCTCCCCAGGGGGGGCCGGCCCGAGGCTTCATGGACACCCCGCCGCACGCCCACAACAGCACGAGCGTCCTAGGGGGTGGAGCCCCACCGGCCAGCAGCGAGCACCCGCTTATCCGCCGGAGCCAGAGCAGTCAAGAGGACGGCGGCTCCGCCCCATCGCCGATACTACTCCGCTTCGAACGGGAGCCACGCGTCCTGAGTGGCCTGCAGGGCGGTCCTACCACCTTCAGCCTGGACCCGCTGGACGCCCCGATGGCCAGCGCGGAGAGCACGTTCCGTGGGAACGGGCGGGCGCCCAAGGTCGAGTACTCCCTGACCAATCCGGGGGGCGGGGTCAATGCGCGACGGCGCCGTCCTCTCGGCTTCCTAGCCAATCAGCGAGAGCGGGCGACCTCCGCGGCCCGCCGGACATTGGCCGGCTGCAGCTTCGGCCCGGAAGTCATCGACAAAGTGTCAACGCTACTGTTTCCGTTCTCGTTCACGGTGTTCAACGCGTTCTACTGGTGGTATTATGTGGGCAGCGCCTATCAGAAGGAGAACTACCTCCTGGAAAAAGGGGGCGGACATTTCGAAGCGGAGCAGCAACATTGCTGAGACCAGTTAAGGCGTTGTCCACAAACTTGGGCACCAATAGAGTATTAAATCTATTTATTGCACAACTCTACAATCTGTTAACGCCTTTTACTGGTAGTACTACGTGGTCAGCGCCAATCAGAAAGAGAACTACCTGAACAAAGGGGGCGGACATTTTGAGGCGAAGCAGCAACATTGCTGAGAACATTTGACGCGTTGTTCACAGACTTGGAAACCGATCGGTTTTAAATCTATTCGCTGTAAATAAAAAAATAGCAACGATTAAGTGTCACTGCAAATAGAAGAAAAATTGTGTAGGAGATAAACAGAATGAACAGTTGATTAAAAATCATCTAAATCATATTAACAGTCTCATTTTATGTAAAGAAAAGTTAATATTGTCTTGCAAATAATACAAATCTGTACAAGCGAGCGAGCTAGCTTAAAAACTGTATTTAAGAACTGGATAAAGGATTGGTGCCCGCGGCAATGTGTTTCATGTGTGGTATAATCAAAAATATTTAACATAAAGGAAAAATATGTGACTTCATATATTTCTCAGACACATTGACAGCTCTTATTAGGGCGCACCCTAATAAGAGCGCGCTTTTACTAGGACACTCCGATGTGCTAATTAGGGCCCTACGTTTCTAAAAGAAGGGGGCGGTCCTTATTAGGTCGTGTAATAGCTCTTATTAGGGCGCGCCCTTATTAGCACACCATGGCCCTATAAGGGCGTGCCCTTATTAGCGCACTTATCGATTTAAAAAAAAAGATTATTTATAAGTCTTAGTCTTGTGTGATGCGACTGTTATCGCAGCTGCGATGGCTCAGTGGTAGTGATTCGGTTCTAGGTAAATATTTCTGCAACAACAATTTTCGCGGAAAACATTTCCGCAGCAGTATTTCCTCAGCATTATTTCCGCTGGAAGATTATTTCCGTCGAAAAAATTTCCGCGAGGGAATTTTTTTTTAGTTTTTTTGCGTTACTTCCAAATAACTGCGAATGCTGGAATTTTTTCCTAATTTTTTTTGCAAACAAATAAATAAATAATGTTTTTTTATATTGAAGATTTGCACAAAATTTTGGATTTTCTTTGTAAAATGTTTTTTAAAATGTTTATTTTTTCCCAAGGGTAACAGGAAATACCTCCACTCCGCAGTTTAACCCTGAGCCTACGTTTTTCTAAGCCTAAACAAAACCTTAAAATCAGGCAAAACTTTTGCTTCCCAGTTATTAGATAAAACTTAGAATGATTTTTAAATTTCGCTTAGAGGCTTAGAAAAATGAGGAGTTAGGCTACGAAAAAGTCGCACTGAGGTATTTCCTGTTAACCGGTATTGGATATAATATTTTGGCTATATGCAAAAACATAAATTAATTCTATTGGTGTATGTAAAAACGTGTACAGTTTTGAAAAATACAAAATTCGTTACAATCCATGTTAATTTTAAATTTTTCAAATATTTTTAGCTATTATGAAATGCAATAAAATTAAATAAACAATAAAAAAATTGAACATGTTTTAAAAATGTGTACTTTTGTTGGATATATTTCGTTGGTCCAAACATAAAAAAAGGTATAAAAATAAATTGTAAACAAACAAAACGCCACAATAAATCTGCAGAAAATTTAAGATTATTTTGATTTTATTTCGTCAAAAGAAAAGTGTAATTAATAAAAGATTTTTAAAGATGAAAAACTGATGACAAAATTTTTTTTAATTTTATTTTTTTAAAAAATTGCCGCAGCATGCCGAAATATTTTAAAATTGCTTTTTATTTATAATTTTTAGTACCGAAAAACCGAAATATAACGTAGAAAAAATTCCTATGCGGAAATTTTTTCCGCTGAAATAATCTTCTAAAGAAAATATTGCTGAGGAAATACTGCCGCGGAAATTTTTTCCGAGGAAATTTTGGTTGCAGAAATCTTTACCGGACACCAGTGATTCGGTCTATCACTGAGCAAGTGACGGGTTCGAATCCCGCGGACGGTAGATTTTTTAATTTTTTTTCTTTACAAAAAATTGTCAATCTTATTTTTTGTTTTATTATTTTTCTTTTAATTTAACATGAGAAGAGAAGCCCACAAAAATAGTTGTTTGTTTTTGTTATTGTGTTTTGGAAATTATACTTATCGCATTTGGTACACCATAACAATAGAAAACTAGCCTAAAAAAATTTTTAAATGTTAATCCTGTCAAGAATGCATAGCATTCTTGATCCTGTTCAAATATGAACTAAATAAAATGACAAATTTAAAACTAATGCGTTTACTGTTAATTTTGTGAAAATGAATAAATACTTACATTATACTTGCTTTTTAATGATAAGATTTACTTGTGTATTAAATAGAATGCGAATAGTCTTTATTTTAAAGCAAAAAATATAAGGGGACGCAACAGTTGTTTTTTTAAGAAAATTGATTTTACTACGAGGGTCCTAATTATTTAGGGTCATACCATAATTTTCAGCAAAATAAACTTTTCACACATTTTCCGTTTAAACATAAAATAAATTGGAATGCCAAACTTGTTATGGTGTACCAAATGCAAGTATAAATTCCAAAAAGCAATAAAAAAATGAACGACTATTTTTTGGTGGGCTACTCATGTTAAATTAAAAGAAAAATAATAAAACAAAAAATAATATTGCTGACAATTTTTTGTAAAGAAAAAAATTTAAAATTTACTGTCCGCGGGTTTCAATCGCACCTACGACAACAGTCGCATAAAACAGACTTATAAATAATCTTTTTTTTAACATCGATAAGTGTGCTAATAAGGGCGCGCCCTTATTAGGGCCATGGTGTGCTAAGGGCGCGCCTTAATTAGAGCGCGCTCTTCTTAAGGCGCGCCGTAATAAGAGTTATTACACGCCCTAATAAGGGCCCCCATTTCAGAAGCAGGGTTCTAATTAGCACATCCGAGTTCCCTAATAAAAGCGCGCTCTTATTAGGGCGCGCCTTAATAAGAGCAGTCAATGTGTCTGAGAAATATATGAAGTCACATATTTTTCCTTTATGATATATATTTTTGGTATAATGTTGTGTTAATATAACGGCGGCAACAGTATTTAGTTCATAAACATCTTATTTATGGAAGTATATCCTCCAAATTTTATGTACATGTACCTCCAAATTTTATGTTTTATGCGTATTACGCAAATTATCTGGTTAATTTTACAAGGCAATTTGATCTCAAAAATTTACATAATAAAATCGATACATCTGGCGTATCATGGTAATATCATACGGTTTCGTTTATTTTGCATAAAAAATTTGAGAGTGTAGCTGCTTGTTGGTTCTGTAGAATGTTATGTTCAGTACGTCCAATAGTTTTTGGCGGTTTTTAACCAAAGGAAGAATGTGATCTAACGGTTGCAAACGCACTTTTCTGACCTCGATCTCACTTTTATTTTGGTTGAATTATCTTCTGGCTGACGTCAAAAATTAGAATGTAGACGAGCGGTCCAATTAAAATTGTGAGGTATGACGTTTTAAAAAAAAAACAAATAATAACGCAGAGCTTTTATTTGATTCCACCTTTTCAGGAAATATAAAAAATTAACTCAAACTTAGCCCTTAAAAAATTTGCATTTGGTTCCAAACTAAGTAATTTGATAAATAATTATTATAATACAGGTTTGATCTTTATTAT
>JASAMX010000394.1:0-23511 GCA_030248175.1 Microlaimidae sp. YZB2_3
AATGCTATACTTTGCAATTCACAAAATGAAACTAAATACTACACTAAATTTCTGGAGTTAGGACTATCCCAACTTGTGAACAAACCATCCCGTGGTAGGAATTACCTAGATTTATTGCTAACTAATGACCCTGAGATTTTCAAAAATGTAAGTCTAGCTGTAAACTTTGGTAACTCAGATCATGCTGTAATAAATAGTGAAATTGATTTAAGCCTATACAAAGAAACTAAATCTCCTGAAAACATCCTTCTGGTACCGAACTTTAAGAATGCTGACTATAAATCAATAGCTTTGTTTCTTGCATCACAAAATTGGGACCAAAATTTCAAACATCTTAATACAGTCCAACAATACTGGGACTGTTTTATTGAAATCATTACCCAAAGTATAATTTTACATGTGCCATTGGTAAACAAGCACAAAAAATATGCCAAGAAAAAACGTTTTTATCCAAAAAATATTCACAAGCTTCAAAATAAAAAGAAAAAAATCTGGAAAAATCGACATAAAAATAGCAATTTTAAAGATGAATTTAAAAAAGTTTCCAAAGAATACACTAAAAGTGTAAAAAAGTTCAATTCAGACTTAGAGGAGGAAGTTCTTAAATCTAATGATACCAGTTATTTTTTTAAATATATTAATAAACAAATCAAAACTAAAGAGAAAATTCCTCCAATCAAATGTTCAGATGGCAGTTATGCTAATGAAGACATTCAAAAAGTAGAAATTTTTGGAGAATATTTCAGTAGTGTTTTCACAAAAGATGATAAAAATTTGCCTTTTTTTGAGCCAAAAAATAATTATAAAATTGAAAACATAAATTTTACAGTTAGAGATGTTCTAAAATACTTAAAACTGCTTCCAAACAAATTGTCGCGCACCCCAGATTGCATTCCTGCTCTATTTTTAAAGCGCCTGGCAAAAGTTATTGCAGAACCGCTTTCAATAATATTTCAAAAATCATTTAATACTGGGGAAATTCCATATGACTGGAAAACTGCTCTTACTGCTCCTGTTTATAAAAAAAGTTTTAAAAGTGAAAAAGAAAACTATCGCCCAATTTCACTAACCTGTTTCTCTTGTAAAATCATGGAGCAAATTGTAAAGTGTGAGCTTTCTATCTTTTTTGTAAATATATTATCTCTACTTCAGCATGGTTTTAAAGATAAAAGCTCAACAGTTACGCAACTCCTTGATTGTTACAATGATTGGACATTGGCTATAAATAATAAAAAGCTAGTGGATGTAATATACCTTGATTTTGCAAAAGCTTTTGACACTGTGTCACATCAAAAACTTTTGTACAAATTGAGCAAATATGGAGTCTGTGGTAAACTTTTAAAATGGCTTGAAGCTTTTTTAACAAATCGAGTCATGAAAGTTATAATAAACAATTCCATTTCATCAGCATACCCAGTTATCAGTTCAGTACCACAAGGTTCAGTTTTAGGACCATTTCTTTTCTTGGTTTACATCAATGACATTATTGATTGCATTCAAAATTCAGAAATAAGACTTTTTGCAGATGATGCAAAAGTCTACACGTGTTTTTCAGAGCATGATGATAATAGAATAAAACTTCAAAGTGATTTAGATCGAATTGCTAAATGGGCAACTGACTGGCAGCTTAATTTATCTGAAAATAAATGTGAAGTTTTACATATAGATATGGGTAAAACTTCTGAACAAACGGATTATTACTTAAATAATAAGAAGTTACCTAAAACTAATTTAGTCAAAGACTTGGGTGTTTACATAAGCAATGATTTAAAGTTTTCTTCTCATTGTCAAAAAATAGCTAGTAAAGCCATGAGAACAGCCAGTTTAATTTTTAGATGTTTTAAATCACAATCTGTAAAAAATTATCTTATTGCCTATAAATGTTTTGTACGTCCTACAGTTGAATATGCAAGTGCTGTTTGGAGTCCCTATCTGATTAAAGACAAATACCTTGTGGAAAAAGTCCAACGTGTCTTTACAAAAAGAGTTTTCAAAATCTGTAACTTGAAAGACTATGGGTACAACAGCAGGTTAAGTCTACTCAATCTAGAAACTTTGGAAAAACGTAGAGAAAAAGCAGATATGATTGAAACATTTAAGATAATAAATAGATTGGTAAATATAGACTTTAATAAATACTTCCATCTGAATACAAATCAAACAAGGGGTCATTCCAAAAAGTTAAAGATAGAACACTGTAGAATTAATTGTAGAAAGCACAGTTTTTTTAATAGAGTCCCAAAAAAATGGAACTCACTGAATGAAAAACAAGTTAATGCCAAAACATTGCATCTTTTTAAAAAATCTTTGCTTGAGATAACCAGATATGACTAAAAGAAGAGCTTTATATCTAAAGCCTTTAGTCATTTTTTTCTAGTAAGGCAGCCAGGTTTTCTCTGTGATAATATACAAAATGTTTCTATTTTGTTTTTGTTTCTAACCATGTAGTGTAACTCAACTGGGTTGCACATTATGTACTTACTATAAACTATGTATAATTTTGTCATTTGTACTTTACTGGAAAATAAATCTTAAATCTTAAAAAAAAATCTTAAATCTTAAATGTACAAGTTCCATGCGTGTACAAAAATTCAATTTGACCGATTCAAAAGTAATTACAAATTGTAAAACATCTTTATAGCATAAATCGAGCACATAGATCTCATTTTTGTGGTTATTTTTTTCATGGTATCTACCAACTTTTTATAGTAACCGTTCAAATACCCACCACTTTTAGTTGTGAAAAAACTAAAATGTTTGAAAGACAACTTATTTTAATAAAAAAAAAGAATATATTACATTTTTGTTTGATTTTTAGGTCTTGCTTAGGCTTAGGAACAATGAATCGGTGAAAAACTAGGTTAAAATTAGCGTTTAAAATCAAACAATTTTTGTTGTCCATGTTTTTAGTGGTCCATGTGACTTTCGAATTTTCATTTTTTTAAAAATTTTTGAGTTCTTCAGACTTCTAGCATTGTTAAAATATAGTTTTAATTTAGTTTGTTTTTTTACAAAATTTTTTCCGTAACATTATAAATTGCACATGCTGAAAAAAGCCATTTTTTGGGTATAAATTGGCTTATAACTTTTTACCACCAGCTTAAATCACAAAAATAACCACAGAAATGAGGTCTACGTGTTCTATTTAGGCTATAAAAATGCTTTGCAACTTGTATTTACTTTTGGATCGGTCAAATCGATTTTTTTTAATGATCAGATAACAGAATTAATATTATACTAAGCATAGTCTAAGCATAGTTTAATTCTATTGTTTTCATCATTTCATTGTTCTTTTCTTTTTCTCTTTTTTTTTTGTTTAGCAATACGTAACTGAACCAAACACTACAAATGACAACTTACACATTCTTTTTAAAAAAGTTTTTTTAGTTATTATAATAGCTTTTATGTAATATTGTTGATAAACTTAAAACAGTTAAGAAGTTTTAAGTAGTTTATCTCTAACCACATTTTATATTAGAAATAATTTTAGGATGTTTTGGATGAATTTAAAAGAAAGATAAAAAGAAATCCGATTACAAGACCTCAAGAAAAGAATATGGTTTGGACTCCTTTTAAGGAATCAACTGAATTTTTGGAACCCGCCAACACGAAAGAAAAAAAGTGAATTAAAATATATGATAAAAAATCTGTATTTTTTAGCTGATATAATAAACACTTCGATTTTTTTCGTTTCTTACCCAAGCTGCACAAGGGGCATTTGCTTGTACTTATCAAAAAAAAAACGTTATCAAACTTGGTAATACTCGTGCTAAAACATATTATAATGACAAAACGAATTTACAAAACCAAAGGAAATGCATCATTTTGTATTTATAAAACAAACTTTTAATAAATTAGACGTGCATGGTCGGAAAACTGAGGGTAGGGAAGGGTGGCTATTGCGAGTGTTGGCCTTTTAAAAGCTTGGGGAGTCTGTCCGTACCCCGATCCTTGGGTATTTTGGGGATGTTAACTCAGGATTAACTAGTTTAAATTATAACGAGTGGTCATAACCAGCGGGGTGCCTTAGATTTTTTGTGGGGAGAATAAATTTTAAGGCTACGTGGAATAAAATCCACTCGCCATTTCCCTTATGCTCATATATAAAATATACGAAAAATTTAAAAGCATTAAACCTACGATTACTTGTAGTGTACATTTAAAAGAGTTAGCTATTTGTTTATCATTTATATATTTATATAGCTTGTTCGTGTTTTACAAAAATAAATTGTCAAATAGAAATTATAGTTGAATCTTTTATAACAACCTGAACAGTTAATTTGTTAGATTTAAATTTAAGATGTACATAATTCACTAAAAAAATTGTAAACATTTAAAAAAACCGCAAAACATTAAATAAATAATTATTATAATGATTTTTCAAAATCTTTCTTAAAAGTTTCCAAACTAAGAATATATGCCCGACCTACTCTAGCTTTAGAAGAGCATACCTCGGGAATATATCGGAAATCTAGAAATGCATAGGGGTATAATACGATTGTGGTGTTAGGTTGAGGTAAGGGAGGTATTTGAAAATGCAGATAATAATGCCTGAAAATAGTAAGAAATTTAATCCACCTTACGTTACAACTTGCAACAACTACATTAAAAGACTTGTGATGAAATCATCAAAAAATCAAATGATTTTGACAGTTTAAAGAAGGTGCGAAGGAGGCCAAAGTGTATGTAAATGTAATGCAAAAAAAATGAAATAACACAACCGAAGCCCGAAGCTGTTACATCACAATTCGTTGTTTTTTTTATAAATAATATTTTATTTTTTAGAATATTGCTTGACGGTCGTTATTTTTTCTGAAATTTTGTAATGATAAGTTTATTTGAAAGAAGCAGTTCAGAAAAAAATCCGAATTCTGTTTATCCTTTGGCAATCGGAAGAAGTCAACAAAACGAATCCGGTTTTCCATGAGTTCTTGTTTTCTTTCTATAAATTCCTTAAAAATTACTGAAAGTTTGTTATTTATAAAACCTTGAAATTTCAAATTAGTAATATAATTTTTTGGCTGATTACCAAATGTGCCGTGCAAATATCAGTTATAAAAAATTACGTGGACATGATAAATCAAAGAAAGTGACCAACCGACACCGACGAACAGTAAAAATTTTTTAAAAATCTTACCAATTACCACGGAAATAGCATTGTTGAATAGCAGTTTACCCAACAATGTGTTTGTATTTCCACTGGTGCTAGATCTTCAGCCCAGCCTAACACCTGTTGGAAGTACAAAAGAATGTTAGGCATGCCGAAAATTAGCACGAAACTCGTATAAACAAGATAATCAATATAACAAGTTTTAATTGTAATAAAATTATTAGTAGAAACATTAGCAATTTAAAAGTAAAAGAGCAACACAAATGCAAATAAACAATTTTTATTTGCAATAGACTTAAAATTATTAGTAAAAACAATGGACAATTTAAAACTATTACACCATAAATTGAAACAAACAAAAACAATTTGTACTCAATGCAATAACACAATTAGCATTAAAACGATTAAAGTCACTTAGATTATTATTATTATAAATAATTTTTTTTTATTTTAGATTTTCAGTAACAAAACATATTAAACAAATGACAATATTGGAAACAGTCGCAATTATTTAACCTAATAACTCAAGAAATATTGTTTTAACTGTTTTATGAATTATTAATCAAATATACTTGAAAAAACGTATCAGCAAAACATTAAATAAAAGTCATAAAAAACAATCACGACACGATATCGTTTTTTTGCTAAATCAAATAATGATAATTTTCCAAATGATATATCCACATTCATATTTAAACCATAAAAGTGACTGATCTGAAGAAAGACTCGTACTGCATATGTTTGCACGCCCTAAGGAGCTGGATATTATAAACACCAGCACCTTAGCCGGAGTACAATAAACTGCAGGAGCTTGAACAATTGCATTCGAAGCTATTTTCCATCCACGTCAAGTGTACCACATTTTCCATTGAATACCGAAAGAAAGGAAATTTTTAATATTATATTAGCAGAACCCTTGATGCGATTTTATTTTTTAAACTAAACCCTTAAAATATTTTTAAAAAAATATTTTTAAAACTGCCCGACACCTTAAAAGTATTAAAAGTTGAAAACAAAGTATTTATTAATTTAAATCAAATAAAGAGAATCATGATTTTTATTGTTAATGATTAAAATTATGTGTATAACAATTTTTATTGCTAATGATTAAAATTATGTGTATAACAACAATAAAAAATAGTCTAATAGATATCAAACAAAAATTTAATCTGAGCAAAATATAAAAATGTGGACCCAACTGCTAAGCAGCAGCAAAAATCGGTGTGGTTCAATTTTAGTATTTTTTTTATGAATTTTATATTTGTTTTTCATTAGTTTTTTGCATTGTCATAAAAGAAGCGATCTAATTCTATAAGTTTTTCTAATATATAAACGAGGCGATCTAAATTAAGTTATGTTCGAATGGTAAAATAAATAGTCAAAATGGAAAAACTTAATACTTTTCTCAGATAATCAATTCGAGAAAATTTTACTTCGAACACATTTATGATTTTATAAAGGTTTGAAATGATGAAATTTCTTTAAAACTTACATTTCAACAAATTTGTTTACAATACACTAAACGCCAACATTCGTTGTAGTGTTCTTTTATACCCAACGATGAATAAGCAATCTTGTGAAATCCAATATGCTCGTTGATTGGGTTTCGCTGACGAAACTTTAATCACGTGACAGTGTGACATCAACATCCTACTTTTTCTTTTTAGAACAGAATGACGCGTCCTTAGAAAAAGCGGCGGAAGAAACAAGGTTTGAAAAAAACGGGTATTTTCAAAAGAATTAGTCATAGGTAAAACCTACTTCGTGTTGTTATAAGTGTAATTACTCATCGCAAAACACCATTTGCTAAAAAAAAAACCGTCAGCAGTATTATTTTATAAAATCTTTGTTACATTAAATTTTAATAAAATAAAGGAATCCGTTTATCCAATCTGAAGGAAAAAACTGAAACAAATTAAAAAGTTTTATTGCAAAAGCAAATTTTGAAATAAAAATCACAACAGAAAAATGTGTTCACTTCCATAGATTTCGTAATAATTGCCACGTTCAAAGTATTACTCAACTGCTGAATTCAAAAGTAAGCTAACAATGCTGAGTAATTCTGCAAGTAAACCGAAGCTTAAATAAAAGAAAATAGGAGTAATGTTTTCATTTGTATTATTTAAAAAAACAAGACAAATCACATGATATAAACGAGTGACAAAGTAACTGTTTTCATCAGCCACGCCACATAAATTAAAAGGAAAACATAAACAGCATAACAGTTACTGTTAGAAGGAAACGATTCTATAGTCAGATGAAATCCTTGAATTTATTTCTGCTGAGAGAAACAAATGCATCATTTTTGGCTTACATTTACGTATAACGTTTTAATGCTGTTTGTTCCAACGTATGACTTGCGCAATAATTTTTTGTAATAGAGAAAAACGTTAACAGTTGTAAAATTTAATTTTGCAATCGTATAGAGTAAGAGTTTTTTTTTGTACAAAAATCTTTTTTCTGGTATCGCATTATTGATTCAAAGAGCGTTATTGGAATGACAAAATATTGTTATTACCACGAAAAAAAGTTCAAAACAAACTCAACAACTAAAGTCTGTTCAAAAAAATGAGACTGGAAAAAATTTTCAGGTGAGGTAACGGTAAAGTTGACTCAGACCATAATTACATTAATGTTTAGCTAACATTAAATTTTATACATGATAAAAATTTTGTATAATTACTATAATTCAACCGTACCGTTCGAGATATGTTCACCTTAAAATTTTTTCAGTCTAAGACATTTTGAACAGACTTTATTGCGTGCCTAATATTATATTTTTAACAATATTTCTTACTTCGAAAAAACATTCGTTCTGTTTGTTCTTATCATTAATTTTATTTTTGATTGTTTAGAATGCTATATTAAGTATATTTGTTGGAATTAGTTTTAGAACTATTTTTTTTCTAAAAAATAACAAAAACAATTTAACTTTGTTTTGACAAATAGATGAATTGAATACAAGAATACTCAACTTGATACTAAATTAGTTAAAACCAAATCAAATCTAACGCAAATTAAATTGAAGTAGACGTTGATAAATTTAAAATTTCGAATTTCCGTCGTAATTCTTCATAAAATTGAATAAAGAATTTACAATTAGCAAGTTGCTACTGCAAAATTTTTAATGTATACTAATACTACATTGTAATGGACTTCCGCTACGCAACATCATATAAAAAGGTTTTAAATTTTTTGCGCTGATTAAGATTCACGTGAGGTAAGATTAAATTTCATAGTTATTTAAGTATAAGTCTGCATGATTTAAGTTATTCAGAAAATTCCATCTTGCTCTTTGCTCCCAGATTTTGAGATGAAGGCTTTTTATTTTGTTTGAAATTGACTAAACTCGAATGCCATCAGGAAGTGACATTACTTAAACACTGCATGTTGTTGGATTAATGCCAGCAGTTCATTTCAAATCCATTTCCAAATACTTAAAATGGTTAAAATAAAAAAATTAGAATATACCAATTCATATCTGAAAACGTCATTTATTGTGCAGAAAGATAATAAGAAATCATGAAAAAAATACTTTCTGTCATAATATATGTTTTGTATCTATATTTTTCTATTAATATATTTATATAGAATAAATATTAGAGATTTTGTATAAGATTTTGGCCCATATTATGTAAATTAAGAATGAACTGACCTAGTTTGCTATGTTTAAATTGAAACAAAATTCAAAACATTCAATGTTTATTCTAGCTGTAGTTTTTACGACTACAGGCCGCGTAATAAAATTAATTTAAAATACAACGGGCATTTCCGTTATTGTTTTTTTTTAATTTTTTTTATTAATTATTCTGCGCAGCGGCTGCCGCGACCGCTCTGTCGCTTCTACAGTGCCGTTGAGTTAAACTGCTATAAAAAACGTATTTCTTCAGTTTTGTTGTATTGACGTTTTATGTTTTTGTCGTGCTAAACAGTTTAAAGGTTCAGTATACTAATTTGTGGTGTATTTAATTTTGCTGTTTAATTAATATTAATCGATTTATTAGGTCACACTGAAAAAAAAGTATTACACCAAAAATTAGTTCCCTATGGTTAAAGAATTTTTAACAAGAATACCGCTTCATTATTTCCAATGTTGTTTTTTATACACCATTTTTCAAAAGAAAACGTTTCTACCGAACGGATATTAATAAAACTTCATAGAAATCATGCTAGGATATACCAAAAAGCTTGAGTTTTTAATTTGATGCAATGGAAAAAAGTATGAAAGAAGTAGTGCCATTATAAAAAAATTTAAATTGTTTTTACGGTGTTTGTGTATTTTTTGTTTGCTGTTATTTTGATATTATCCGTTAGGCGTTAGCTATATTAAAGTTTTATTTCAAAAAAAATCTACTACGTATAAAAACGGCATTCACTTCTTTAAATTTTACATTTTGTAAATATAAATCTTCTAAAACACACAATAAACCAAACACCATACATCATTTTTGAAACATGTTATTTTTAAAATGGTATTATTCATCTAATATTTTTAGAATTGAACCAAATTTAAAATTTAAACTTTTTGATACTCTAGCATGAATTCCATTGAGTTTTGTTAATTTCGTTCAGTAGAAATGTTTTATTTTAAAAAATGGTGTACAAAAACAACATTGGAAACAACCAAGCGGTATTTTTGTAAATAACTTATTAACCGCTGGATTTGGTTAATTAATTTTTGGTGTAATACTTTTTTTCCAGTGTGACCTGATTAATCGATTAGTATTAACTAAACAGCAATAAAAATAGACCATGCATGAATTAGAATTAAAGCTAGTCTTCCAGGCTGAAATTAAGGGCGTAACCGCTTTCCGCCAGAAAGAAATAAACAATAAACCCGAGAGAGAGAAAAAATAAAAAAAAAACTTTTCAGCGGTTATGTAACCAATTATTATTTAGTTACGTCATGTGTTTCTCTGCACGTGATATTTTCTAAAAGAACGAGTGGTTACTTTACCACTCATCCATTTTCACCCTGATAGAATTTATCTTTAGTATACTGCACCTCTAAAGACATAGAAATCTCACTCACTGCATTTTTGTTTTTTTTTTTGCAAAAAACAACGGTAAAACCATTGAATGGTTTAATTTTTCGCATAAAAAATCCGTAAGACTAAGGGGCCAAGTGTGTAGTAACCAATCCAATCAAATCAAAGCAATTTAGCGCCACTTATCAACCAATTCTAGTTAAACATCTAAGTTTACTAATTTCAAGAATATAACTATTATAACACAAGAGAATGACCGATTGCGTAACCTTGTTCAACGTTTCTCGCAAAAAACCGCCATTTTTGCTAGTTTTTTCACGCAGCGAATATTTAAACGCAGTGTTATTTTTCCTGCAAAATCATTGCTACTTTCTTTGCACTCAATGCTGCTTTTTTCGCGCTGCGACTATTTTTGCATAACATAAAAAAGACATACTTTGCGCATGTGCGACATTTCTAGCAACATTTTGTTCAGAAATACAGTAGACAGTCTCGAAATTTTCTTGTGTTATAAATATTCTTGCTAATTTTAAACGTTTGATTTAGTGGCGCTAAATTGTTTTGACTTGAAAGTTTACTTTACGGCACCCTTATTTTTATTTCCTGAACCAATAAACCAGCCAAGAAGTCTGGTTTGCCTTTAATCAATTAGGGTATTTATCTTCTACTCAAATAAAATACATAGGTTGATCGATCTTTTATAATTAAAATAATGGCATGTACAAAGCTTACTTGTTGTTTTAATCTTTTTATTGGTAGAATATTATGTAATTAAGTTTTTTTAACAAGTGCAAAGCACTGTTGTTATCCTTTTTTAATATTTTAAGTGTAGATTTTTATTAAAAAAACAACCGCGAAAATTGCTGCGTCTTGGTAGTTCTGTCGAAATTTAATGGGTGTACGAACAACAGTTATGGAATTCATCGTGTTAATACATTTCTGAATCCACAAAAAATTAAAAATAATGCACTCAAAATTAATTTTAAATGCTCACCAAGCAAATAATGCAGTTATTCCTCATCTAATTTGCTTATGCTTTTGTTACTAATTTTTGTGTAAAAACAGATAAAAAAGCATGAGCTTTAGTTTATTTTGTAATTTACACATATAGTTTTCTGGAACTCCGTCTTATATTTAAATAAAAATTCTGAAAGTAAATCTTAGTAATGTAATAACTTAGAAAAATTTGTATACTTAAACTTTTCAATGTTAAACTTTTCAAATAATTTTTTAAACTTATTTCAAAGATAAGTAAATTTTAGGTTTTATGGTTAAAGGCAAAAATCACGCGCGTCTTTTAATTGGCGCCGAGCCAAAACGCGGATTCAAAAAAATAAAATACTTATACTTAATTTTACTAACATTTTCATAAGAATTAAACACAAACTTACCGTCGGCCTTTACATGGAAATATTATGACAACAAATCAGCAGCACCTCATGTTGAAATTGATAGTTAAAGCTGACATAACAAAAACAAGTAAAAAAACTTTAAAAAAAAATTTAAAGCATTTTAGTTATTGACATATTGAATTTTCGCGCGCAAATGGAGTTATCACAAATCGAAAATACTTGGCTTGTAAATGATAGATTACGGTCAGAACAGCAGATTTTATACAGGACGGAATCGTTCCGGCGTGACTAAGCGAGCGTTCATTGGTGCTTTTTATTGTTTGTTCTGACGTTGATTGGTTGTCGGAGGGATGTTTAATGCTCCCACCCACACGCCTTTATCTGCGCGAAATTTACCCTTGAACACATCTTTCGAAATACGGCTGACGTAAATATGGGATTCCCTACTTTTACATTTTTTTAAAAATTAGTTATTGTATTTAATGGTATAGAATGCAAGGGGGATCTTGTTGTTTTTATTCCATAATAACATATTATATTAGTTTCTAGTGAAGGTTTTGTAAAGTTTAACATGCACTGATATCATTATATTAACATATTGTACTTATCCTGAATTTGATAACATAAAAGTAGTATTAAACAACAAACATAACGTGTCTATACCCGTAATAATGTTAAAATTAAAGATTATTTTATTTATCACGATAATTTTAATCATGTTTTTTTGTTTTGTTTTTTTACGAGTTGCGCTTGAATAAAAGATTTTTGTGATTCACAGCCGTCCCAATTTTACTCAAACAGGTGTTGACACACAATGGAGAATTGTTTGAAATGAGTAAGCACTGCCGCCAATAATAAACGCCTAATATATTTTTTACGTCCAGAATACATTATGACAAATGTGAATGGAATCAATAAATTTACTCATGGCATTACAGAAACAAACAGTTTTTTGTTAACAAAATATCATATTTGTTCTGTTAACAAAAACAGGGCACAAAATTTTTATTATTCCACAAACACTCTAAATAGGCAATAATAAACAAGGACGTAACTATAGAATTTCCTAAAGCAAGGGAGGGGGTGATCTCTTTTAAATAGATTAAATTTAAAACGACAATTATAAAAGGGAATAAACATTTTTTTTGGCAACGGAATGACTTACATTTTTAGTATATTTTTAATAAATATATAATTAAAAGCTAAATCCCAAAGTTCTAGTTTAACAAAGAATATCAATTAAAAATCTTTTGGCAAAATTTAAAACTGAATTATGTAGTCAGAATCATGGCTTAAAAATTATAAAAAAGATCAAGATTTTTCACGACTTTTACAAAACTCATTGTAAAAAACAGTTCCAAACAGTTGCGAAAATCCAAGCTACACACTGGTATTTTATAATTCCTTTACTCTAAGTCATAAAATTTCTTTACCAAGATACACTTTTATGAAGTTCGAGCTGCTAAAAGTTCCACGGTTAAGAAACAGAAGCAAACTAAAAGTTCCAACGAGTAAAAAGGTCAAGATTCGCTTCGCTTATATTTAAAGCCAACATTTTATGAATGAAATAAATTTGGTATCCGTAGCGTAAATTCTGCGTAAATATTGACGTAAAAAATTCTACAATCATCACGTATAACCGGTTATTTATCTATACAAAATAATAAACATAAAATTATAATGAAATGATTTGAAACTAAATATTAACATCAGTTGTGTGGGAAATTGTTTAATGCATAATAGCATACGCCCACTTGTTTTATATTAGTTTTATACAAAAGTTGCCTATGTGACGTTTTGACTTTTTGGCAAAATCCAAATGCTTTTATGGTAAAAAATGAGCTGTCCAGTAGAAAACTGTTAATTTTTTACATAAAATTCAAGCTCCTCACGATAATTTGCCACGTATAAGCTGATACCAAATTTAGCCTACTCCGTTTTGTGGCTGGCAGGTGGCCGCTCCCCTCTTGTGAAAATGGTCTGTCGATGTAAAGATGTCCGTGTGTTTTTTTTTTAATTTAACGCTTTTACAACATTTATCCGTCTATAAGCTTTTAAATAATACCACATTTAGAAAAAAATACCTCCTTTTTTTTGTAAAAATGAAGCGTCTATGATAAATATGACTACACTGTATGTTGATCTTTCCAAAAAAGTAATATTCTGGCTCTCCATTAGCTAACATCTTTCTAATAATTTTATAAGCCTTTCCAATGATACCTCATAGTCTAATCTGTCTTGTGGCATGAGAGGTTACCCACTTTTTGTTGTTTAAAATGCGTCGTCCAGCCAAAAATTGTCAATGTTGATTTTCCAAAAAAACATGATATTCTAGCTCTGCATTGTCTGATTTTTGATATTAATAATTTTACAATAAAAAAGTTTGTTTGCCTTTGTTAAAATTTTTGACATTTTAGAAAAATTGAAAAGCTCCTTATGGTGAAAATCCAGAAAGATGTTCATTGTATTTTTTATAATACTAAAACACCCTTTAACAAATTTCCCCGCATATAAACTTTTGAATGATACCTCATTTTTCCTAATCCGTTTTGTGGCTGAGGAGAAAATTATCTACATTCTTTAGTGAAAATAGATTGTGCAGCTAAAGATGTCCATGTGGATGTGAATCTTTTTTTAAATTCAAGGTTCTTACAACAATTTTTCTCCTGTAGGCTTCACAATGATACCACAATTAGTTTAATTTGTTTCGTTATTAGGGAGGTTTCTTATACTTTTATTTTGTAAAATCGTGTTGTCCAGTCAAAATGTCCATCCTGATCTGTCTAAAAGATATATTTTGGCTTACAAATGTTTTTAATTCTTCGGTTTCCAAGAAAATTGGGTAAAGTTTATATTCATAATGAACTCTAATTTCGTGGCGGGACCGCCGACCCAACTTTCGTAATGCTAAGTGGTCCGTGGCTAACTTTTGTGAAATATTAATGTCAAAATTCAAAAATTCCCTAATTAATAAAACTGTGTGGAAAAATCGAGCAACTCACCATTTTAAAAATCACGACAGAAAACTGATAATCTTAAGTTCGATTCGAGTATCAAAAAAATCTAATAATTACTTTAAAAAATATTTGAAGTATATTCTAAAAACGTATATTAAAAATTATATAGGCACCTTGCACTGGAACTCGGTTTTTACATGAAGTATGCAATATACATAAGTGTCACCATAATGGATAATTACCGTATCTCCTACTTATTTTTCGTAGTATGCAGATCAACAGATCAAAATTTTGCGCGAATTCGATCTGTTGCGCAGGCATAAAAAAAAAAAAAGGTACGGTAATTATCCATTATGGTGACACTTTACTTATGTATATTGCATACTTCATGTATAAAAAATCTAATAATTACTTTAAAAAATATTTGAAGTATATTCTAAAAACGTATATTAAAAATTATATAGGCATCGGAATAAGTTTTTACATGAAGTATGCAATATACATAAGTGTCACCATAATGGATAATTACCGTATCTCCTACTTATTTTTCGTAGTATGCAGATCAACAGATCAAAATTTTGCGCGAATTCGATCTGTTGATCTGCATACTACAAAAGATAAGTAGGAGATACGGTAATTATCCATTATGGTGACACTTTACTTATGTATATTGCATACTTCATGTATAAACCGAGTTCCAGTGCAAAGTGCCTATTAAAAAACAGAAATTTCACATAAAGTTTTAAATCATAAATGCGTTTCGGTAAAAATTATCTGGTTAACGGAACCATCGTTTTTACACTGTCTTTGGAAAGCTAGTCTTTTAAACATCTTGTTTCAAAAAAAATTTTTTTTTGGGTGTGTACAATAAGACGTACTTTTTAAAGGACTTTTCTGTATTTCGTAATTGAATCATCAAAACTTTTTTTATACCTGGAAAGCTTGTGTTTTAATTATTTTGTTTCAAAAAACTAATTTTTTGGGTGTGTACAATAAGACGTACTTTTTAAACGACTTTTCCGTATTTGAATCATGAAAACCTTTTTATGCCAAAAAAAAAAACAACAAAAAAATCAAATAAAATCCAGTGACTTGAGTCGAGTGTGAACCCATATATTTAGTTGAAACTAAAAATCCCAAGGTTTGTTAATAAAACTCTGTGCTTTTGTGTTGCATTGTTTTTGTAAAAAAAGCCACTGAAAAATATAAATATTTGTGGCATTGCGGTAATACAAGTTATTGGTTGCTCCAAATATTTTATTACATAAAAGCTTGAAGTTAATTGAATTATTTAACAATAGTACAATAATCATCATACTAAACTTTTTTGATGATCCTTGAAAGTAGATTTTTCCAGACTTTAAACTTATTTATAAAATTTTGTGTTTAAATTAGTAAAAGAAGGAAAGGATGAGAATTTTTTTGACATTTGTCTACAATAGACACCTTGCACTGGAACTCGGTTTATACATGAAGTATGCAATATACATAAGCGTCACCATAATGGATAATTACCGTACTCCTACTTATCTTTTGTAGTATGCAGATCAACCGATCGAAATTTCGCGCGCTTTCTATCGGTTGATCTGCATACTACAAAAAGATAAGTAGGAGATACGGTAATTTCGCGCGCTTTCTATCCGTTGCTCTGCATACTACGAAAAGATAAGTAGGAGTACGGTAATTATCCATTATGGTGACACTTATGTATATTGCATACTTCATGTATAAACTGCGTTTCAGTGCAAGGTGTCTATAGATATTTGTTAATTAGTAGTCAATTAGCCAGTTTATTAACCCTTCTAAATATAATGATAATTATACTGATAATTTTTTTTGCTAGATGACTACAATTTATTTTTTAAAAATTATATTAATGCAAAAAAATCAAAAAAAAATCATATGTATGCCTGTTCCACGTTGTTTTTTTAGTTTAATTGTTAGTTAGTTGCGGGGCATGTTTTTCTGCACGTGAATTCGACCGCCAATATCACAGTGATAGGATTTATGTAAAGTAATTTCACTTTAATGTATGTAATAAAATTTACAAATTCAATAGTCAAAAACCATAAGTAGGCAAGAGGGAGTGACTTGGGGTTGGGAGTACTGCACCCCGACCTACCCCTAAAATTTGAGGAGTCCCTCCCAGTATTAAAAACGCTATCAAAATTTTTTGGGACAACTCCGCCCTATTCCAATTTGGGGGAGGGTCGGTATTCTCCTCTCCCAAAATCCAAAAAATTGCTCACCTAAGGTCACAAAATATCTAGACATCCATTAATCGTTTACACAATTTTGAGTGTGGTTAGGACAATAAATAATCAGAGATAAAAATTAACTTAATTTTGAGTGTGGTTAGGACAATAAATAACCAGAGATAAAAATTAACTTTGTTTTTATTCTAGGTTGAAGTGTATTAACTCAGTTCAATTTTTCGGTTTAAAGCTTAATTTTGTTGAACACGCAATGCATTACCAAAAGAATTGTTATAATACACAATAATTTATATCACAAAAAAAATTTACAAACGTTTATTCAAACTAAGTTCAGTTTGAACACGGAGATTCCGCGTAAGTGGCCAAAAATGTTTCTTCTTTAAATATTTAGGCATTAAATTCTGAGTGCCAAAAAAACGCCCATTTTATTTTTTAATCTATGCTTGTAACAGCGATTGTGTTTGTGTTCTTGGGAGCAAGATTCGCATTAGAAGATTCCGTCCTGTTGTCGTTGTTGTGTTCGCTGTCTATAAATTATTGTTTATGTAAATAATATATTTCTTAAAAGCAGCAATAATGAAGAATAATTTTAATTGTAATAAAAGTAATTTTATACAAAAATTACTTTTATTATATTATAATTGAAATTGAAGACTATTAAATTTTAAACTATTAAACTCTTCAAATTTTAAGAAGGATATTACTCCTTCTTTAAATGAAGTATTCAAAAATTTTAAAAATTCGTTAAGAAAGAGTAATTTTTCCCACAAGGAGCAGAGTAATTTTTCCCACAAGTAGCCCGTGTCTGAAAATAATTATATCTGTATTTCTCAAATTAATTTGCTAATTTCTCGAAATTCAATCCTTTTATGATAATTCCCTGAATTGTAAGCTTTGTAATGCTATCTCATTTAACTAACTTCGTTTAGTAGTTAGCAAGGATAATCCCTTCCGTCGTTTTGGTAAAAATGGTTTGTCCAGCATACAGATGTCCATGTTATTTAAAAAAAAAATTAACCCCTTTAAGACACTCTCTGAGCTGTAAGCTTTCTAATGATATCTCATTTAGGCCAATCTTATTTGTAGTTAAGTAGGAAGGTCCATCCCAACTTTTAAAAAAATTCGTTGTCCAAGATAATAATGTTCATGTTGATTTTTTTCAAAAAAATGATACGCTAGGTTTCCATTTACTAATATCTATTGGTAATAAATAGCAATGAAAATAGCAACAATTAGCAATAGAAATAAATTTAACTTTTAAAATTTATGGGGCCCCTCGGGAGAAATTGTGTTGTCCAGATTAAAAATGTCCATGTTATTTTTTAAACATTTCATCCTTTTATGACATTCTTGAAATCGCAAGCTTTGCAATGATCCACAAATTGCAAGCTTTGCAATGATACTTCATTTAACCTAATTTTTTCTGCGGTTGGGGCGAAGGGTCTATCTCCCTTTTGGTGAAAATGCGTTGTCCAGTATGAAGATGTCTATGTTAATCTTACCAAAAAACATCACATTCTGGTTTTACATTGGCTACTTACTCTTATCAATTAGTTCGAGTCAATTCAGAGACAAAAAATTTTCAATTTCTAAAGTCCATAGGTTTCCTCCTTTTGTGAAAATGTGCTGTCCAGGCTAAATATGTCCATGCAAAGTCTAAATTTGAACCTCTTTATGACATTCCCCGGACTATAAGCTTTACAATGATATCTTATTTAGCCCAATCCGTTTTGTGGTTGGGAAGCAAGGTCATTCCCTTCTTTAGTGAAAAAAAAACATTATCCAGTATAAAGATGTCCATGTTCATTTTTTCCAAAAAACACGATATTCTGGCTTTACATTGGCTAATTACTGTTACCAATAAGTTTAAGCCAATTCCTTGACAAAAATTTTTTAAGTTTCAAAATCCATAGGCCCCCTAGTGTTGTTACAGTACTACTGGTACTGTACTGCATTAAAAAATTTCAAAAACAAAAATAATGGTACTGTACTGTATTAAAATTCTGGCTTGAAAAAATACTGGTACTGGGAAAAAATTAGGAAGTAAGAAAATACTGGTACTCAAATTGATTTTGGTTCAGTTTCAGTACCAGTATTGATAAGCAGGTTTAATACAAAAAATCTCGACTGGTGTTTCCCAGTGCAAGCGTAATGGGAGCAGTAAAAGCTCGTGAGCGCGGTCTTTTTTATTGTGAAGCACTGCAAAGTTATGAAATTGTGAAAGTTGTGAAACTTTTTCCACATAAAATTATTAGTTTGCTTAATTATTTTGTATTTAAACATAAAACAAAATTTAAATTCAAAGCTTAGAAAAAAAGCGTCTTACAATAACCAAAGACTGTATGAAATTCCAGTGACTACATTTTGCAAACAAATAGATCAATAGCCACTAAATTATTTTGTTGTAGTAAGACCCAAACCAAACAAGCGTTATAACCAAAAAATTAATTTATCTTTTGTATTTTCTTTGAAAGATTTTTTTATTATTTATAAGTAAAAACAATGGTGCATCAAAATATTATGCTTTAAAGATTGTCGATGAAAACGTTAATGTGTTTTTTTTTAATTTTATATTTTTCTTTATGAAAATTACAAGCAAAGACGCCTTTTTTAGAAATTAAGGAATCCAAGAAGGCGAAGACCCATTAATTTTATGTCAAAATATCAAAAGAATATTTATTTTTACAATAGCTGCTTCCACTATTTTTTAAAGGTTCTTTATTTTAATTTCAAACTTACTTGAAAAATATTTTTGTAAGAGTTACCCGGATCAATTAATTGCCCATTGGCCAAGATTGAAATTTTTTTTACAGGGATGGTCACCTTCTGCTTGGTATAGATGACGCACGTAATAAAACAAGTAAATTGTCAAATAAACATACTCCTATTCTAATACTTTCTACTTATTCCTGGCTTTAAAGAAAGACCAATTAATTGCACATTGGCCAAGATTGAATTTTTTTTACAGGGATGGCCACCTTCTGCCTGGTACAGACGACGCACGCAATAAAACAAGTAAATTGTCAAATAAACATTACTCTTATTCTAATACTTTCTACTTATTCCTGGCTTGAAAGAAGGACCCTCAGCTTCCCAACGGACAAAAAACCTGACAGGGCTTACTTTTTTTTTGTTGGTTAGTGTACTTTGGTGATGTGCCCTGGAGCTCCAACCTCTGGAAAAACGGAGCGGAGCTCAGTTTGTAGGAGCTCTGGAGAAACCCCTGGAGCTCCGCTCTATTTTTGTACTAATTTCATGAATAATTAGAGAGATTTGTTATGCTATATACTAATGCTATATACTAATATATATATGCTATATATATATACTGATTTGTATATATACTAATGCTATATACTAAGTTGTCAATTTTTTTGCAAGTTAATTTTTTTCAGAACTTATTTAAAACGTAAGTTATCTATATATAAATAGACGTAATGTCTGTGTGAGTGTGTGTGTGTATGTCTGTTCCCTAACTCCTCCCTAACCACCCAATGGATTATGGTAAATGAGGTATCGTTGGAAAGCTTATACCCCAGGAAATGCCGTAAGGGGGTTGAAATTTTAAAACAACTTACATCTACATGGACATCTTTATAATGGACAACGCGTTTTTACCAATGGATTTTGGAAGTTAAAAAATTTTTTGTCTAGGAATCGGCTTAAATTTATTGGTTAGAGTAATTAGCCAATGTAAAGCCAGAATAATATGTTTTTTAGAAAAAATTAACATAAACATCTTTATACTGGACAAGGTTTTTGACTAAGAAGGGAATTACCGTGCTCTCCAACCACAAAAGGGATTGGCTACATGAGATATCATTGCCAAGCTTACAGTCCGGGGAATGTCATAAATGGTTCAAATTTAGAAAAATTTTGCATGGACATCTTTAGCCTGGACAACACATTTTCACAAAAGGGGGAAACCTATGGATTTTAGAAATTGAAATTTTTTTCTCTCAGAATTGACTTAAACTAATTGACTAGAGTAAGTAACCAATGTAAAACCAAAATGTAATGTTTTTTGGAAAGATTAACATAGACATCTTAATACCGAACGTTTTTTCACTAAAAAGGGGAACGACCTTGTTCCCCAGCTAAAAATTGGGCTAAATGAGATATCATTGCAAAGCTTACAGAAATGGAAATGTCATAAAGAGGTTGAAATTAAAAAAAAATTGCATGACATCTTTTGGTTGGACAAGACATTTTCACAAAAATGGACTTTTAAAATTGAAAAATTTTTTATCTTCAAATTGGTTCAAACTTATTGGTAAGAGTAATTTGCCAATGTAAAGCCAGCATATCATGTTTTTGGAAAAATGAACATGGACATCTTTAAGCTGGACAACGTTTTTTCACTAAAAAGAGCAACAAACTTTCTCCTTAACCACGAAAAGGATTGGGCTAAATGGGATATCATTGCAAAATTTAAATTTCAAGGAATGTCATAAAAGGGTTGAATGTTTCAAAAAATAAATAACAAGGAGTTCCTTTTTTATGTTGGACAACGCATTTTGACCAAAAGGGAGGGGGCTTTTTCCCAACCACAAAACGGATTAGGCTAAATGAGATATTATTGCAAAGATTACAATCTGGAGAATGTCATAAATGAGTTCAAACTTTAAAAAAATAACATAAACATCTTTATACTGGAAAACATATTTTTACCAAAGAGGGAAAGACTTCCCTCCCCAATCACAAAAAAGATTGGGGTAAATCAGATATTATGGGTAAACCATATAGTTTAGGGAACATTATAAGGGGGTTGAAATTAGTAAATAATAACATGGACATCTTTATACTGGACAACATATTTTCACCAAACAAGGAAAGACTTTTCCTCCAATGACAAAATGGAGTGCGGGTTAACTGAGGTATCATTGTAAAGCTTAAAGTCACGGAAATGGCATAGAAGGGTTGAATTTTGAAAAAAAAAAAAAAATTAGTAAATGAATATAAAAAATCCCAGAAAAATTATTTGTCAGTCGTATGGCTGACACGGGCTACTTGTAGTGTTAAAAATGCAGATAACTATAACATAACTTTAAAGCCCGGTTCACACTGAGGTGGCAATGCCACCGGTGGCAATGCCACCGCAAGGTGGCATTGCCACCGCTGTTGTGTCCAATGTTAAACATAGGACGTGTTCACATTGAGGTGGCAATACCACCTCGCGGTGGCAATGCCACCGGTGGCATTGCCACCTTAGTGTGAACACGTCATATTTTTAACGTTGGACACAACAGCGGTGGCAATGCCACCTTGCGGTGGCATTGCCACCGGTGACATTGCCACCTCAGTGTGAACCGGGCTTAAATGGTGCTTTCTGGAGTTCTGAAAACAGAGCCTTCTATGCCATTGCTCCAATAAACACTATAACCAACAATAAATCTTTTGCAAATTTGAACCTTAAAATCAAGAGATTCAGCCTAAATAAGTTCTACACTTTTTGAACATGGATGGGTACTAACGTCTAAAATTACAAGAAAACATATGAATTTTGGATATTGATTAAAAATAAATGATAACATTGTTAAAAATTTGATCAAGGAATGTGCTCAGATCCAGATATCATGTCATTTTGAGTTATGCGGATGCAAATTTTTGAAAACAAAAATCCAAAGTGAATGTTGAGCAAATGTTTATTTAATTCATTCTTATCATATAGTTTTAATTTCTGGTATGTTTTCTATTTGAAAAAGACAAATAAGTTTAAAAATGCTAATATTAGGCAAAAAACGTTTTTATTGAATTTTGAACTTTTATTTGTAAAACACTTGTTTAGACCTCAAAACTTTGGTAGAAAGATCAAAAATCTATGCAACAACAAGTCTATTAGGAAACTTTAGAAGTAAAAATGAGCAATGTAAAAAAGGCGCGGATGTGAGTTTTAAAATACGCAGATGCAGATGTTGGACACATGCACATCGCTAATTATAAAAACTTTGACACAATTGAATACTAAACAAATTAAAATATAACCAAGTATACACAGAAATACTAATCAAATTTAAGTAGGTACCTACTATCTTGTTTTGCAACGTTTAAAGGCCGATACAGCCGGGGATTTTGAGCAAAATATAACTGGACTCCAGACTAACTTGTTTAAATTTCTTCTTTTAACATTTCAAAATTTTTGACGGTGTAATTTTCATAAAACCATCTAAAGAGTTTAAAAACCCCCTACCATTCTAATAGCGATGTGATATTGTTAAAAACTGTAAAATCAAAAGTTTCAACGCTTATTTATTAATGTAGTAGAGCTGACATACTTATAACAAAACGTCCTTTGGTCAAAATACAAAGGACAAAAATAATGATTTTGTCCAAAAGAACAAACCGAAGCATTTAAAAATGTCCTTTGGACATGTCAAAAGGACAACGTTTATACTTTTTTGTCTTATCAACTTGTCCGAGGACGAATTAAGTGTCGCATTCATACTTCTGATTTATTTTTTAAATTATTTGTCCTTTTGATTTTTTACAAAGAACAAATTGTCATAAGTATGAACCAGCCTTTAATAATAATCTACCAGCTAGTTGTTAAATAATTCTGCATTTTTCATTCATTTCACATCATTCCTGTGCAGATCTTGGTTATATTTTAATTTGTTTTTTCATTATACAATTGTGTCAAAGTTTTTATAATTAGCAATGTGCATGTGTCCCAGGTATCCATCGGCGTCTTTTTTAAAACTCACATTTGCGCACTTTTATATCGCTCATTTTTACTTCTGACACCTAATTTTACTAGTTATTGTATAAATTTTGATATTTTATAAACCAAAGTTTAAGATATAAACAAGTGTTTTACAAATAAAAAGTTGAAGTACAATTGTTTAAATGACCTGCTTCGTTAATTAGAACAAGGTAACAAAAATACTC
>JASAMX010000395.1:0-18582 GCA_030248175.1 Microlaimidae sp. YZB2_3
AAAAAAAACAAAAGAAAAAAGAACGATAGACTGCTAGAATTAACGATATCGGAGCATCGGAGCGCATCGGAGCTACTCTCTTAGAAGTGATTGCACTTTTTCGTGCAATATTAAGCAATAATTATTGCGTTCTGGTGGCTAGCGGAATTAATTGCATAATCTGCAATTTTTATTGCATTATTGAAATTGCAATATTTATGGTATCGGGCAAAGTCCCAACTGAGGAAAGTCCCAACGTGGAAAGTCCCAACAAATCGATGAATCTCCCAACAGTTCAAATATTAGAAATACGTTTGCAAAACCGGTGTTAAACACGATAATTTTAAACAACCGAAAATAAATAAATGCATTAAATGAATGATAAATGGAATTATGCAATTTTGTAAACGTACTTTCAAAAATGCAAGTTTCCACCCCAATGAGATTTTTTTTTGATTTTTGGGTTTTGCTTAGGCTTAGGAAAAAAATAAATTTTTACTCTTCAGTTTAAAAAGCATCAGTAAATACAAATTTACCATAATACAATTTTGCTTGATTTTTAGGTTTTGCTTGGGCTTAGGTACTCAGTTTTTTGAATAAAGAATTTAATGCTATATTTTTATTAATTATAGTGTTAATTGACTAAAAAATAAAATTGTGTTTGTTGCAAACGTATTTTTTGATTCTGTTGGGACTTTCCACAAACTGTTGGGAGATTCCACAGTTGGGAGATTCACCCTTTTTGTTGGGAGATTGCTCGGAACCATATTTATTGCATACATATTGCACTCTTTTGTATGCAATTTTTTTGCAGTACCTGCAATTTTATTCCAGGTTGTTTAATATTTCTTGCACATTCCTCTGCAGTCTAAATAAAAAATTTATTGCAGCTTTTGCAATTCTTTTGCAGAATTTCTAATATAATTTTCAGTTTTTTTTGTAGTTAATATTGCAGTTTTTGCAATTCTTTTGCAGTACTTTTAATATATTTTGCAGTTTTTAGTAGTTATTATGGCAGTATTGTAAGCGGGAAAGATGATAATTGCGCGAATGATGATAGAAAACCGACAAGAACGCAGAAATTTTTCGTAAATTAAATGTCAAAGCAATCAAACTTTTCCTCAAACAAAAAAATCTAGCTTTACAAAACTTATAATCTGGTGAAAAAATCTTAGTTTCTTTGTGGCCAAAATTATATTATTGCTATTACATTTGCAAAATATAGATCTATACATGCACTTTTGTATCAGTGGCATCAGAAAGAATTTTATTTATTAATGAACAGTAAATATGTGAGCAGTTAGAGAGCAGATTCCAGAAAATGTATTATTACTATTTAGGCCGCTTCATTAATTATGTGCCGGGCTCCACGGCAAATTCGGAAAATAAGGCAAAACAATTTTTTACAATTTTCTTATTATGTGTGTGATGTCATGCAAATATGATAACAGATTTGAACTCAGCTAGATCTTTTTTATCAAGGCCTCCCGGTTGTGCCGTAATTGTCCCAGTACTATCAATGTGCTATTTTCCTTGGCGGATTAAAACTTCCTGAGTCAGATTTGCTGTGCCGGAGGGCGCCATCGAATTTCTGGTGTATTCAAGCCGCGGATGAAAATAGCACATCAAAGATACTGGGCAAATCACGGCACAACCGGGAAGTTTTGATAGAACGGATCTTGCTGAGTTCAAATCTGTAGACATATTTGCATGACAACTCACATAATAAGAAAATCGCAAAAAAAACTATTTTTGCTCAATTTTTTAAAATTTGCCGTGGAGCACAGCACATAATTAATGAATCCCGGTTTGAGGTGAATAAAAATGGGTAGGGCAGTCCAAAGAAAAAAAATTACTAAACAATTATTCCACGGTATTTCAGAAGGTCTGAAATACATTTAATAATTGTTTTGTACTTTTGATTTTGGAGTGCCACATCCTTGTTTATTGACCTTTACCATTAAGAATAATAAATAGAGAAGAATATAATGCTTAGCACTAAATCCAATTTCATGCGCGTTTTGCTAAGGGGGTAGAAAATGCCCGGTTTATGCCCACTTTTTGTATTCTCTACTTTCTGCCTGTTCTTGAACCTAACTGACGTAAGCAGCGGTATAAATTTCTACCCTTTTAAGTCACTGAACACGCATAGATTTGAAGTTTATGCTGAGTGTACTTTCTTTTTTTTTTTTTAATTATTGAATAGATAATAGATATCATATCAACTTTTATTATAATTTCTCTCTCATCATCATTCTTTTTTTTTTATTTTTTTTTTTTTTTTCTTCTTTTTTTTTTCACCACCTCCACCTACCGCCCACCGCCCCAACACCACATAACAACTAATCATCGATCACGCACCACTAACACAAAGCCCTAAAGAGCCCCTATATCACTCCACCACCCTCTCTAGCCCTCCAACCCACTACGGAGAGATTCCCGAGAACAACCCCCCTAGCACAAAAAATCCCCCCAAAAACCCCCTCCCCCGCCCCTATAAAGGACCCCCGGGGCCCGAAACCAAAAAAATCAAAAGCAAAATAAACCCCAAAACACCTCCCCTAATCTCAAACCGAACCTCAACCCACGGAACACCCACCACACAAAAAACAACCCCAACCCCTCCCAAAAATCCCTAAAAACCAAACGCACTAGCAACTCCAAAGCTAACATAGACTATATCTCAAAAATATCTAGATAAATCTAAAAATAACACTCTCATACTTCCCACAAAAAATATACACCCACCTACCACCACTCCACACACAACCAATATACATACAAACTCCTCACATACACAATAAACACCCACTCATAATACTACCCCCCCCCCCTTCTACTCTTCTATAATATATACTTGCTATTACACGAATATTGCATATTATGTACCATCGATTTTCATTTCCTTCTATTACACGTATACACATACATAAAATACATAAACATTTAAAAAAACTAAAATTTTTTGAATACCCGCTTGTCCTGTACCTGTTTATATTTATATACCTGTACTCAATAGTGCGTAATATTTGGTTTTCGCACATAACCAGTCCAACAATGATAAAGAATACACAATTTAAACAATACACAATGAGGCTATGGTGCTCAGGACAATCCAAGTGAAAACATAAATTTCCCCGCAGACACAAATATTTCTCCATAAAACATTTGTCAGAATCATTAAAAAACTATGATATTTGGGAGAAAAATTTATATTATAGGCAAATAAAATCTAGCTGACCGCGAAATTTGCAGTATTGAATCGACTATTTAACAACAAAAACATTCAAAATTTTTCACTAAAGCGGATTAATAACAAGGATTAAAAACTGTATTTTAATAATTATTTATCAATAATTTGTAATTAAATGCAAATTTTTAAGGGCTAAAGTTGGTTAATTTTTGTATATTTTGTGAAAAGGTGAAATTTTAAAATAGTTGAGTAATAACTGAGGAACTTGTATTGCAAAAAACACGGATAATTCATGATTATGAGTAGTTACTTCGATTTTTTTATACAATATGCAGATAAGTAAGATACATTTTTCAATTTTTTCAATTTTCAATTTCAATTTTCAATTTTCAATTTTCATTGCTGTTAATTAAGGATTAATGGAAAAATTTGCGAGACGTTTAGCGGCGCTTCAATCACAATGCTTGTTTTATTTTTAACCGCTCTTTTTTATTTTTTAAATAAAAAATAAAACAAGCGTTGTGGTAGAAGCGCCGCAAAACGTCTCGCAGAAAAATAATGAGTGTTTTTTATAATACAAGCTCCTTGGTGATCATAGGTGAGAACGGTCGGGGAAGCTAGGGGGGTTGGTTACCCGGGGTAAATCGAATTTTGAATTCTAGGAGAAGGGTCCCAGGGGGGTCCGGACCACCCCCCTAGGATTTTAGGGGGGGGGGTCGACCCGGGGTGCAAAATTTTGAAATCTAGAAGGGGGTCAAGTGGGGTCCGTTGTCCAAAGCAAAACGGTTTTAAACCATAATAACTTTAATAATTGTTCTTTTTATAGGATAATACTACAATTTATTGAATAAAAAGCGATATTCTGGTATAAAAAGGGTGTTAAAGCATGAATATGTGATGAAAATTCACGTTTTTGGAAGAAAATTTAGTATAAAAAAAGTACTTAAAAATTTCTCAAGAGGGGAGGGGGGGTCAGATTTCAAATTCTAGAGGAGGGTCAGGGGTAAAAAATTCGGAATTTTGGGGGGGAAGGGGGCCCCTAGATTTTCGTCTAAGGGGGAGGTCCCAAAATTTCGAGGCTAGGGGGGTGGACCCCACTCTGCCCCCCCTTTCTCACCTATGTTGGTGATTACTTAAACAATATAAATTTTTTGATCAAACATCAAAAACACTTTCTTTTCTGAATCCCTGACGAAAGTTCTATGGCAAAATTTTAAGTTTCTTGTGTTTGCAGGGAAATTTATGTTTTCAGTTGAATGGTCCTAAGTACCATGGCCTCATTTTGTATTGTTGATATTGTGTATAAACACACAATAAGTTGTCAGTTGTCCATTTTGTCCAGTTGTCCATTTTTAAGCAAAGATGATGTCGGTAGCTTGCCGCAGTTCCAAAAAAATGACCGGTACTCATTATCAAGTGGCACAAGTTCACCAATTATTAAAGGCAGTAGCCTAAGAAGACACCACAGTTGCATAGCCTTCTGTTTTAGTGAATGTCGATATATATTCAGATCAAGTCTAGGTATGAATGAATGCCTGTTTTTAATGTCCGTTTTTTCATAGAGAAAGGTGGATATTCGAAAATTCAATTCTTCAAGTGTGAAACAGTTTTGAGATTGCAGCTTATGAAGCACAAGTTTAATTTGACAAGGGGCCACTCCCTCAAGCACATCGTGCATTGGGTCTGCACAAAGGTTTTCTACTGGATGCCAGTATTGCAGTGAGCTTAGTACTGATCGGCAATTAATTCCATACACTGAAGACCGCGCAGGCGTGTGTTCAACTTCTTCCACCTGCCTGTTGAAGGTAGTCTGATTTCTTCGTTCAAAATCAGTTTCCTCGTACTTGGTTTGTAATTTTTCGTGGGTTACTTCACAGGTTTCGCAGAATTTATTCGCCCTGAAACTTTCAAATAAATGTCGCGTAAATGTTATGCCCATGTTGAGAAAAGGTCATAACTTCTACCACAGAATTCTTGCCTGCACGGAAATGGAGGTGCGTATCCCCTTAAAATGTGACGGGAATTCATATGATTTTGAAGTTGAAGGCGCATATTAAAAGTAGAATTGCAAACGGGACAAATCCACATGACTGTGCGATTATTTTAAAATTTTAATTATTTCACAGCTATTTCGCAGAACGCGTGACTGTTATAACAAATGATAAAAAAATAAAACTGCGCATATTTTATTATTGATCAAAATTAAAAATAGGTAATGTTTGCAATAATTATTAGAAATTATTGTACTTTGTGCAATAAATTAGCGGATTCTGCAATCTTTATTATGTCTCCGCTCTGCTGCAAAAATATTGCAAATTTTTTTTAATTTGCAAGATTTTGCAGTTTGTGCAAAATCCAGCAAAATACTGCAATAAAATTGAAGGTCATGCAATAAATATTGCATTTTCCAATTTGCAATATTTATTGCAGTTCAAATCTGCAATCACTTTTTAGAGAGTAGTCAAAACCCTTCCATTTAAAAAGAAATTGTTTAGTGCTCGAGCCCCTCAGAGAATGACGCCTAAAGAACTGGAACTAACCAGTGAGGCGTCAAAAAAAAGTGGACTAAAAAAAAGAAAGCATTCTATCTGCGCGCAGCGGTAAAGGAAGAAGTAACCCAACTCCCCCCCGAACATACCCCCCCGCAAAACCAAACGACGGATCAAAACACAGAGCCCCCAAAACCCCCCTCACACAAAAAATAAAGGGAAAGAGGCGGAAAAAAACACCAAAACGAAAAGAAAAAAGTCCCCTGCACAAAAAACAAAAAATAAAAAAAAAAAAAATGAATTTACTAAGTAAACATTATTGTTTATTATATTTTTGTAATTGTTATAACTTCTACTTATAATTTTGATTAGTCTACAAACAATGTTTTATTGTCACCAATAGAGTATAGCACAAAGTTTTGTAAAATTTTCTGCCAAAATGGAGCTTTTCTAAAACGACTAGATTTTTTCAAAGAGGTGCTGGCTGGGTATGTGAGGCTGTAAAACCTCTTTTGTTAAATTTGTAGAATGTAAACCCCTCTTTTGTAGAATTATTATTAAAAGAAATTATTTCCGGGCCCGCCATATAAAAAAATATATATCATTTTTTTAATATTCCGGAACAACGTATGGTTTTGATAAAATTCTTTTAAAAATGATTTAAAGTTGATCAAACTAAAAAACACTGAATTTTTTAAATAGCAAAAAAAACATTCGTATTAAATTTTAATTCGCTCCACATTTTATACTGCTAATAATAATGTTATCACTTTTTTCAATTACCGAATTGTCTTATATAAACAACAAATTATTGCGAGAGATTCCATCGTGGAATGCAAATCTTTTTTTTAAACCAATCATCTGAGGCTGTGCGAATTTATTCAGGATGCTTTCATGCTTTTGTTTTATTAATTTCCGAAGTTTTTATATTTTTTACTTAATTTAAACATTTTTATAATAAAAAATACATAAATTTTATAGCTTTACTTATTCAATTTCATGTATTTTTCAATTAAAAATAAATTTAAAGTTAAACGTTTAATAATAATAAATAATTGGTGTCTTTCATTGTTAATTAGTAATTAAAATAAACAACCCAAAAGCTTAAAAACAGCCAAAAAATCCTTATTACTGAATCTTGTTGATAAAGACTATACATTTATTTATTAAATTTATTCATGAAAGTTCAAAGTTGTAAAAATAAATTTAATTTTTTTTGCAAACAAAAAACATTTTAAATTAAATTTAAACATTACAAAAACATAAAAAAACAATTAAAGTATTTTAAAACTATTTTACACAATTGCAAAAAAACTAATAAGAAACAAAGAAATAAAAGCAAACTCCAAACAACTACGATTAGTGCGCTAAAAACATCAATTATAAATCCTGACGTGTTTTTTATTTAAGGTGTGTTCTTGTGGAAGGTCCAAAATATTTTCAAATTAGAACCGAATTATTTCGAATTTTTAAAACTTTAGTTTATTTTTTAATTTGTTATTTATTTTGAAATTTGTACCACCAAAATTCCGAAACATTTCCACCGGTCACACGACTATTTAATAGACAATTTTGACCACAATACGAACATAGCGCTGTTCGTGGAACAGATTTCAACTTAAAAAAATTTAAAATAAATTTAGTTTCCCATGGTTGTTCACATAGGATAATGAAATATTGCCAAAGTTTTTGATTTTTAGAACAAGAAATTATTTGTCTGCAAATAGCTTTTATTATTATTCATCTGTTTTTTAAAGAGCCAGAATATTATACTAAATTAAATAAGAAGTTTTGACGCTCACATAAACAACTTCACGGCATATAATTAAGGTTTTTCATAATTTAGTTGCAAACATTCCAAACTTTTATTATTGTAATGTCTTCATGTAAACAACAATATAATAGGAAAATTAGAACTTCATATTAATAAAAATTAGAACATAGAATTTAAAACTTCAACTTAAAAATATAGCTAATTATGGAGCCAAAACATATGTGACGAAAGTTTTATGGCAGCCATTAGCCATACAGCTGACACTTACTTGGACTATACTTGTGATTTTTAATAGATTAACCCGTTCCCGCGATAGCCTTTTCCTCCGTCACAACCGTGAAACCTTCCTACGACAAAATTGAAACCTTCGTCTCACGATGGTGGTATTTTCGGATGGCCAATGTCGTACGTAAATCTTACCGCGCTAAACTCTACGTATGACCTACGTCGTACTTAGGTCATAAATAATTTTTTGTGCGTGATTAGCGCACAGTCAGTAAGCAAATTGAAATGGTTAAAGCTCTATGGTAGCAATATTCAAATTTTTTCTCACGGATACCGGGTATTACGTAGGATATTTCATGTTTCAAAATTTGCATATTGCTGCTGTACAGCTTTAACCATTTCAATTTGCTCGCTTACTCGGCACTAACGCGCACAAATATTACGTATAACCTAAGTACGTACGACTTAGGTCATACGAAGGTGTCACGGTTGTAACTGAGGAAAAGGCAATCACAGGAACGGGTTAAAACACAAATTCAGAATTTTTTCGATTAAAACAAAAAAGAGTAAAAAAATATTATTTCAAAGCAATATTTCATTTCGACTTTTATAAAAAAAAACTTGCTTGTTAGATATGGCGGTTCCTGACAGCCTCTGATATTAGCAATTTTCTTTAAATAGGTAAAACAATACCAGAAATTAATACAACAGATTTTTGAAGCAGAATAATGTGAAATGTTTTTTATATATAATATTTGGTAAAACTGTATGAGTAAAACCATTAAAGAAACATAAATTATAAGAAAAAATAGATCAAAACACAGGTTAACTGTGGAGTTGCAGTATACTAATTTATGGTGCAGTATACTAATTCATTTTTTGTTTTTTAAATAATGAGACAAAATTATATTACATCAAAAATTAGTTTCCAACGGTTAACGAGTTATTAACAAGAGTACAGTTTGGTTAAAATGAATGTTGTTTTTTATGCAACAATTTATAAAACAAAGCATTTTTACTGAAAGGATATTAATAAAACTTAATAGAAGTCACGCTAGGGTAAGCTTAAGTTTTATATTCGGTTTAATTCGAAGAGTATTAAATAAATACTTCCATTTAAATTTTAGGTTGTTTTGTTAGCTGTTATTCTAAAAGAAAAAAAACTACGTTCAAAATGCATTTCGCTTCTTTAGATTTTAAATTTTGTTATAAAAAAATTTATGAAAGTACTACCAATACACCAACAGTTCTGAATAGACGTTTTTTACCGTAAGAAAGAAGGTACAAAAATAAAAAAATAAAATTTAAAAAAAAATCGTAGTTTTGCTAGTTTCTTTAGTTTAGAGCTAGACTTAATAAAAATTGCTACACGACGATATATTTCACTAGTTTAAGATGCTTTAATTTATCAGTTTATGCTAAATAAATTTTGGTTTTTTGACTAACCATCACAATAGTTAGAAATCATCACCAAAATAGTATTTTCGTGAAGAATGATTTTGAATTAGCAAAAATAAAGTTGAAATTTGTGCTTTGAAACTAATTTTAAACTTAAATAGGCTTTTTTAATGTTCTGGTTGTAAAATTTTAAAATTAATTTTAACAAAACCCATTCCAAACTTTTAAATGGAAGCAGTTTCTGTAAGTAAAACATTAAAAAAGTGGAAAACAAGCGTGCGAGCAGCACCATACCTACGAAACGGCAAAAAACAAAAAATCCCCAACAACGTTTTTGCTTTTGTGATATTAGAAAATATTTACGAAATTTTAAAGGAAATGGGTCGAGTTTTTAAACCAATAAACGTTTGAAATATTTGAAACGACAAAATGTACTAGTCGTTCGCTGTTTCTCAATTTTCCTCCTACATATGATTGGTGCTGGTTGTTATTGCACCTTCTTTATACACTAAAAACCCTTATTCAGAATTGGCCTAATTAAACGGATTTAATATATTTTGAAAACAATAAAAATTTAAAACCCTACCGTTTTTGGTACCCTAGCTTGGTTTCTGTTACGTTTGATTAATTAATACCCGTTCATCAGAAACGTTTTAGTTTGAAAATTGATTCGATAAAAACAACATTCGATTTAACCAACACGGTATTCTTGTTAATAAATAACTCGTTAAGTGTTGAAATTATTTTTTTGGTGTAATACTATTTTTTCCCAGTGTGACCTGATAGATTGATTAGTATTAAGAAATTTTACTTAAATTATTTTAAGTGTTTGCAAGGAAAACTTTGAGTAAGAGTAAAAGTAAAAGTAACTGAAATTTCAAAAGTCAAGTGAGAGTAAAAGTAAAAGTAATTGAAATTTCAAAATTCGAGTAAAAGTAAAAGTAATTCAAAATCCGTTACTTTTATTAGTTTAAGTAAAAGTAAACGTAACTTTTTACAACATTAGCGTGTAGAGCTCTGATCTGGCTTCTTAATATATGTAGAACACTTCCTTTAAAAGCAATGCCATTAACAGCCCACGGCCCATTAATGCCCACGTTGAAAGGTTGTTAATAACAATAAATTTGATGTAACATTCTTGAACGTTTCATTCTAAAACAAAACACAACAAAATTATCTTTTTACGTTGACTAGAATGTGCAGCCTGTAACATCCGTTGAATGTCTGAATGTTAAGATTAAAAATTCAAAAAATAACTATTTGGTACTGATAATGAACGAGTCACTAATAAGTTTTTCATTTTTGGTTTTTCCTTTGACTATAAACTTTTTTTTTAAATTAAACCATTTAAATTAAAAAAAATCGTTTAGGTCTGGTAGTAAGGTTGTTAGTAGACCTCAATTTGATTTGAAATTTAAATAATTAGTTATTACAAATTAATTAACTGTTGCTGTTATTATCAAAAATATATAATATAACAAAAAATGTGAAGCATATAAAATATTTTCCGTTTCTAAAGTAGCTGAGAGGTTTTAAAATGTGGCCTTTAAAAATATTCAAAAAAAGTCAAAAGAAATTTTTTTACCTTGGTTAAAATACCTCAGCAGTTTGTCGTATAAACAAACGTTTTTTGCCCCTGAAAATTTTTCAATGGCTTTTTATGTAGTTTTTCCATGGCTTTTATTCTATAGCTTTCAAATTTTCTATGAAATACAGCTAAAAATACCTTTCGTTTTTTAAATGTTTTTAATCTGTGTAATTTATATTCCTTAAAGGTGCGGTACGAAATCAAACTTTTTGTCCTCGATTTTGATGATTTTTTTGTAAAAACCTTACCCCTGCCTCCAGTAGCCCGCAAAAATTTTTCCGCTTTCTTTAAGTGCATATTTTGTAACCGTAATCTTAATACCCATTGAAAAATTTTTCAAATACAGAATTGTGGGGAAAAAACCATTTGGTTGATCCTGAACCAGTGACGTGCAATCATCATAAAGGTAGTGTTAAATCCTCATGAAAAATTCATCATAACGTAGTGCCAATTCAAAAAATGCGTTTGCAAACTAAAATTTGTTAGAAAAAGCTTAGTTTTAATCATAAAAGCATTAAAAATGTTTTTTTCATAAGCCCAAGCAAAGCCCTAAAATCAAGCTAAATTTTATCATGATAAATTTTATTTGTATTTTCCAAATGCCAAAATTTAAATCAGTGGAGATGTTTTCATGAAAAATATTTTGTGCGCTATTGCGAGCAGGGGTAAGGTTTTTACAAAAATCATCAAAATCGAAGACAAAAAGTTAGATTCCGCACCGCACCCTAAACGATCCTTTTTGGTCAAAACTGTTTAAATCTTTTAAAAATCTTTGCTATTTGCATATGGTAGTAATGAAAGTTGTGTTTTGTGCATTTGTGGTTTGCATAGTGGACAGTTTTCTGATGGATGTTGTGTTGTGATAATTCGCTAAGTTTATTTTGTACAGGTAAGGACCGAAAAAAAAGCTTTGCCACCCTGAGTTGGGTAAGGGTTCTTACAATTCGCGACCCACTCGAGAAAGCTTTTGTTCTTCGTTGTTGATTTGTAGTCTTTTTGTTTAGAATATTAAGCTTCTAATTGCTGTGTTGTTTATGTGATTTCTGATCAAGAATAGTAAAAAAAAAAATTTCTGATTACAAAATGATGATAGTTATTTCAAAAAGAAAGAAAGGTTTTAAAATATAATGTATGCAATCTAATTTTATGTTTCACTATACATTGTTTGGTTTTCAATATTAAAACAAAAATATTATTTTATCATTTCTACAAAAAAAGTTTATAGTGTTATTGTAGTATTTACTGTTTCTGGTTGCCGGTTATACTAGTTTTATTTTGCACAATGAAATTTTTAAGAAAAAAAAACAAATATCCATATTTATTTTTGCATTGCTTATATGTTTACTATAACAATATTTATTTAATTACACACTTGCCATTTTCCGAACATATTGTTTTGTTGCCGTATAATAAATAAAATTTTATAACTAAAATAATAATTCGCTGATTTTAAATGTCAATTTTCATTTATCATTTTAATTATATGCTTTTAACTTTATGTTTTTTTTAACAATAAGATATTCAAACTTTCAATAACGTAAAATGTATTTCCATTTATGGGTTCTAAATTAAATAACTAATTAAAAATGAAATATATTTAGATATTCTAACTGCACTGTATTTCCTTTAAAAGTATAAACAGATCGAAAAATAGCTTCGGTTGAATGCCTTTGAATAGCTTCGGTTAACTGTTTCATTGGTACTGCCTACTGGTGTACCAATGAAACAATATATATAAAATTTAAATTATATACTGCTTAAAAAACCCAGAAGACCTCACCCTTATACTGTTAAAATTAATCTTGCGCAAGCAATCATTACTCATTAGTCAAATTAAGGGTTTTTCCAAGTATGTTTTGCTATATTTCTTATAAGTTCTTATATAATTTTTATCCGAAATACATTCAATTGTATAATTATATCTTGTCTTCTGAAACACTTTAATCCAGGGTTGCTTCACTGTGTAAGCTGACATTTTTTTTGATTCATTACGATTTAGGGTTGATGGAGCCGATTGAACTTAAAGCCAAAAATAGGGAACTTGAAGTTGGACACTTGGAGCCGAAAATAAAAATTTTCAAAACTTTTACCTAAGCCTAAACGAAGCGTAAATCTAGGCCCAAACCAATTTTTTCCTAAGGGCTACGAATTCCCATTGCTCGTGACTGCAAGTTCCAAAAAAATTCTGATGGCTTTAAGTTTCCAGCTTACGGATCTAAGACCTTCATTATCGCTCCAAAATTAAATAGTTTGTTTTATAGTTTTCATGGGTGGCGCGGGAGCGCCACGGGGCGATTTAGCCCCGTGGCGTCGCGCCAACCATAATTAGAGAACGTGGGTTAATTTTCAAATTCAGAACCTTCTTCTTCTTCTTTTTCTTCTTCTTCTTATTATTATTTCAACACTCCATCCTTAAAAGCGATATTCCTCATTCGTTACTGATTGATCAAAAATAAACATGGGCTCATAAGAAAGAAGAAGGAATTACGCAACTTTCTTAGGAAGCACTTTTTGATTTAGGTCCTTGTTGTCGATTTATTGATCAAAATAAAAAATTTGAAAAATCGACAAATAAAAACTCCCAAACGCACAATAACACCTTTTTGGCAACAATAAGGATTGTACAGAGCAGACAACCAACATTCCCTCATAAAAACCGCACAAAAAAAACAGACCGGTTTTAATTGGTGGCAGAAACGGAACCAGTTCCCAGCGCCATCTGCTTCAACCGTGCGGAAATCTGCGAAAACAACAGATTACTTTTTTTAATTTTGCATCACTGGTGACAAAATTAATTCAAAGTTTTATTTATTAAAAAAAATAATAAGCGTCGGTGGCGCGGGAGCGCCACGCGCCGGTAGGTAATTATCGGTGGTGCGGAGGGTGCCACAGCTGCAATTTAACCCACCGCACTGCGCACCCGGCCTATCAACTCCGTTTTTTTAATTGAAACATAGCAAAAAAATAATAATTGTTTTAATAGTATAAAAAGTAGGGGTAGGGTATTGCATTTAATTTCGGCACTTTTCCAAATTAGGCATTTTTGATTTTGGACTATATCTTTGGTAATCCTGGACGGAATACGACGTTTGATTGCTCAAATGAGAGCTAATTATATGTAGATGACTTTCATGAGCTTTTTATTTGTTATGTTATGATATTTTTATGTGAAATTGTGTGATTTATAAAAAATAAAATTGTTACTCGTTTCTAGAACATTTGCATTTCATGATTACGCAATAAATTGGTTTAAAAATTAAACTGTCCTGGTAAAATTTAGTCTATTTTCCGAATTTTCGGTCCCCGTGGTTCTATGTTGCTTCTGTGGTGAGCAATCGTTATAAAATAAAATAGTGTAATTTCGGCACACATATTGCAAAGGTAAAGACGGGTTGAATTAAGTGGTCGGGTGTTAAATCGTAGTTGTAAATAGTTAAAAGACAACGTTGAAATGTGTAGAGGTCATAGCAATGCACTTAAACTCGATTAAAGAGGTCTTTTTTAAAAGTACCGAAATTAAATGCACTTTTTCCCAAATTTTTCTTATTTTGATACCATTTGGGATTTTAGCTGTAACTTTTTGCCAATTACACGTTGAACAACAAGTAGAAGCTTAAATTAAAGAAAATTGTCTGGAGATAATGATAGGCTTTTAAGTTTTTGAAAATGATGATTTTTTGACTGAGAAACAATCGATTGTTTGTAAAGTGCCGAAATTAAATGCACACATTTAATTTCGGCAATTTTCTATTTAAAAAAAAACTGATTTAATTAAATAAAAAAAACAACTTTCGTACAGTGAAACTTTTATGACGCAACGCAGTATCGTGAAAGCTTCAAAATGAGCTATCAAACATGAAAATCGGGCCATACAGTGAAAAGTTACATCGGAAAAACAAAAAAGTGCCGAAATTAAATGCACTACCCTATTCCGAAGCATCTTTTTTGTCACTTAATCAAAAGGGTTAGTTAGAATTTGGGGTAATTATTAATACCTAATTAAAACACTAATTATTTTTAAACAGATATATAATATTCCCACATTGTACAAACTTGTTTTAGCTTTGCTAAGCTAAAAGTTTTAAACGGTTTTTTGATGTTAACGCTGCTAATCAATTAAAGCTATAATCATATTCTAGATTCCAAAAAATACGAAAATTTTGTAAATTTTAAAACTAATTTCGGATATTAATGTGCTGTTTCGTACTACGTAAATAGCAACTAAACCACCCTGCTTAAACAAAAATACCTATCCCTTCCGCCATAAGTGGGCAGATGGGGGCAAGTACTCTCACCCCCCAAAAAAAAAAGATCCCGATTACTGCCGACACCCCCCCCCCCTAAAAATTGGGAATACCCCAGAAGACACCCCCCCCTCCCAAGAATGAGGCCTAGTACTAAAAATGGGGCATTTGATGATATACCCCCAAAAAATTTTGGACCCCCCCCCCTCCCCCCCCGTGCCCATGTGTGGCTGCCACCATAGGTGGGCAGGGGGGAGGGTTGGGGGGTTATACCCCTTTCAAAAATCCCGATTAAGGCCGACACCCCCCTAAAATTTGGTAGTACCCCGGAGACCCCCCTAATATACCCCCAAAAAAATTTTTGGGACACCCCCCACAAATTTCGGGGGTCGGGTATACCTCCCCCAAAATCCGGGAAGCTGTCCATTTATAGAACCACCCATTTTTCTTTGCCGACAGAGGTGGAATTATTGGACATTAAGTAAAAATATATCGAAACGAGTGACGTCTATGTTTATAAGAGATTCAGGGTGATAATAAAAAGCAGGATGCCTTTTGTAATTAAATAAAAATTAATACAGCCGCAGATTATTATCTGCTGTTCTTGCACGGTTTGTGTTGTTGCCATTTGCAAGATTTATCCGTTGGCTTAACCAGACTTGCATTGTTGTCGAAATACCGAGCACTCAGACTTTTTTCCGAATTTTTTCCCATTTTGATTAATAAACCTTTACTGCAGATATAAAACGCAAAAACTTGTACTCGTACATTTTTTTACATTGTATGTAAAACTAAAACTTGAAAGCAATTAGTGTTGTAAGAATAATAACAATAATATTAAGGTTCTGAATTTTGAAATTTAATTAGTCTGGAATTCTGGCCCGCTCGGCGTCAGCGGTCGAGTTAGATCACCTCTTGGTTCACGTGCCCAGGCCCGTTCCAGGGGGCATACACTCTCCTTTCTGGGTTGGTCGAGGTACAAATTTAGGAAGGAGGTGGGTCCAGGGGCGGAGGAGGGTAAAAGGGTAAGTAACTTCATCATGAGCCCTGCTTCTTCCTACCTCCTTTTTTGGGGTACGCCAAAAATGGATTCTACCTGATTACCTGCCTTGAAATTAATGTAAATAGGTATTTTTGAGCCCCAATTTCGCTTATTTTTAATTCTAAATAAAAAAATTTCGCCTCTGCTGTCGGCTGGGGGGACACCTCCAAGACCGCCTGCGTACACTTCCCGGCGCGAAGCGCCGCACCGGACGCCAAATGAGGCGCTTCGCGACGCATTTATATCCTGTTTTCATATTTCTAAAAGAGTCTGGCCCCCTCCTTTCCAAAATCCTGGCACAGGCTCTAAACGTGCCATACCATTTATCAATGCAATTTTTAAAATTCATTTTTTATAATTATTAAAAAATAAGTTACGATTGATTGGCATACGTGTATCATATTCAAATGAAAGAAGTCAAAACCGTTTTTACCCTTTATTTAAAAAACAAACAATAAATATTATTTTTTTACAATAATAACAAAAAAAATTTTAAACAAAACATAACAAAACAACAGTGTTGTAGGCGCGCCAGATAACTAAAATATATTATCCCAAAACAAGACAAAACAGAGAAATATAAAACATCTAGACAAAAAAATAATTTTGATTTATTTTCAGATATGTAAATGTAACCTAAGAAAATTTTCTATACTTTATACTATTTAGATAAACCAAGAATATATAACATAAGAGAATGTCTGACTAGTACACTAAATTCTGACCAAAATTTTGCGAGAAAAGTCGCACTTTTAAATTCGCGCGCCTGCGACTTTTCCCGCAAAAATCCGCCATTTTTGCTAGTTTTCCCGCGCTGCGATTTTTAACACAGTGTCAGTTTTCTCGCAGTGGGGACTGCGACTTCTTTCGCACCCTATACTGCTTTATCCGCACTGTATGTTTTCGCACTGCGAGCGTGGCCGCGCAACAAAAAAAATAATAACAAAGCGGAGCGAAAATTTTGTATTGAAATGAGTAAAAGTCGTTTTTTTTACCTTAAGATGTTAAAACTTATTAGTTTTAATAAAATAAAGTAACTTTCCAACGTTTTTAAATTAAATAAAACAAGTTTCGAAGTGTTTTACTCCATTGAAAATGACTACCAGCGTCTGTATTTTTTTTGTTGCGCGGCCAGGCTCGCAGTGCGAAAATAATCGCAGTGCGAATAAAGCAGCATAGAGTGCGAAAGAAGTCGCAGTCCCTACTGCGAGAAAACTAACACTGTGTTAAAAAAAATCGCAGTGCGGGAAAACTTGCAGAAAATGGCGGATTTTTGCCCGAAAAGTCGCACACGAATTCAAAAGTGCGACTTTTCTCCCCAAAATTTTGGTCAAAAATTTAGTGTACAGTCGGACATTCTCTTGTGTTATATATTCTTGGATAAACTAATTCAATAACAACTCAATATTTAAACTTGTCTAAAAATTCATTGGATTTAGAAAAAAAATCATTAAAATTTGTATATTAAACATTGTAAAAATATTATTTTTGCATTTTTGGAGACTAAAGTAACTCGTTAAAGCCTTTTTTCGTGGTTTAAAAACTAAAAAAAAATTTTTGGTTACGTATAAAAAACCGGTTCCATTAATTAACAATATTCTAACTAAACCCGAGTAGTTCACCCTCTTAAAAAATCCCTGCAGTTGTTTGATGGTGTTTTAAATCGATGGGAGCAGAACTCAGAAGGCATAGGTGGGCAACTTCCCGGATTTTGGGGGGGGGGGGTATACCCGAGGCGACCCCTCAAAATTGGAGGGAGGGGGGGGGGGGTGGGGGGTCCCAAAATTTTTTTGGGGGTCTGTGTCCATAATGCCCCATTTTTCGTCTAGAGAGCCCCCCTTAATTCTAGGGAGGGGGTGTCTTCTGGGGTACTCCAAATTTAGGGGGGGGGGGGGGGGGTGTCGGCAGTAATCGGGATCTTTTTTTTTTGGGGGTGAGAGTATATCTCCCCCATCTGCCCACTTATGGCGGAAGGGATAGGTACTTTTGTTTAAGCAGGGTGGTTTAGTTGCTATTTACGTAGTACAAAACAGCACAATTAATATCCGAAATTAGTTTTAAAATTTACAAAATTTTCGTATTTTTTGGAATCTAGAATATGATTATAGCTTTAATTGATTAGCAGCGTTAACATCAAAAAACCGTTTAAAACTTTTAGCTTAGCAAAGCTAAAACAAGATTGTACAATGTGGGAATATTATATATCTGTTTAAAAATAATTAGTGTTTTAATTAGGTATTAATAATTACCCCAAATTCTAACTAACCCTTTTGATTAAGTGACAAAAAAGATGCTTCGGAGTTCGGAAAAGGCAACACGCCAGACCACCTTTTTCACCTAAAATTTATACAATAATATAGGGTAGTGCATTTAATTTCGGCACTTTTTTGTTTTTCAAAAATAACTTTTCACTGTATGGCCCGATTTTCATGTTTGATAGTTCATTTTAAAGCTTTTACGATACTGCGTTGCGTCATAAAAGTTTCACTGCGCGAAAGTTGTTTTTTTTTCTTAATTAATTCAATTTTTTAAAAAAATGGAAAATTGCCGAAATTAAATGTTTGCATTTTAATTTCAGCACTTTACAAACAATCAATTGTTTCTCAAACAAAAAATAATCATTTTCAAAAATTTAAAAGCCTATAATTAT
>JASAMX010000396.1:0-18510 GCA_030248175.1 Microlaimidae sp. YZB2_3
TGACCGCTGAGCAAAGCGAAGCGGAACAAATTTTGGTTTTTGGGGGTCCATTTGGGGACTGAACATTTAAAGTTTGGCGCCGAGCAATTAGCGAGGCGCTGAGATTTTTAATATTTTAGCCTCTGAAAACCCCCAAATTTTACTATTTGGCGACCATTTTTCGGGGGGGGGGGCGGCCGCCCCCCCCCCCCGCCAACCACTTTCCTTCCTCTTTCCTCCTGTCCGACCGTTTCGGGGGGGGCGGCCGCCCCCCGCCCCCCCCTGGCTACATCCCTGCGATTAGGGTAGCTGACTTAATTTTGGCCAGGCCATAATTTCGGCCACCAAGTTAGGGTGTTAGAAAATTGGCTTTTTTTAAACACAAAAAAACTAGCCCAAAATTAACTGGATGAATGTTAAATAAAGTGTTTTTGCAAAAGTTTTTTATTTTGTTATTCTATATTATCAACATTTTCATAAAAAAACGAATATTTTGTGATTTTTTTAATTTTGGCTTTGTGTTTAAACTGCATCAAATTTAAAACGAAGCACTATATAACCTTAAAATATCTTCTATTTAAGGCGCATAATTGTTAATTTTCATGTTTTGATATTTTCTTCAAAATCATTTTGGAATACGTTTAACTAACTGCGCATTTTAAGATTCCATTAATTTCGGCCACCTTAAAATTTAGGTGAAAGAACCTGTAGTTTTTTTGCTGTTTTCAAATATCATCATGCAGGGGCGTAGCCAGGATTTCAAAAAGGGAGGGGTTGTACTCCATACAAATTTTTCGAAAGGGGGGTTGTAGGGGGTTGTACTCCAAATTTTCAAAATACCGTAAAAAAGACATTAAAAAAGGGTAAAAATTTTTGCGCTTCGCGCTAGGTGATTCTTTTTGTTGTTATTTGCATTGTTTTTTTAAGTTAAACTTGAAAAATTTCCGGTTTAAAAAGGTATAACATTAAAAATCGTGCGATAGCACGAAAAAATTTTCTAAAATTGTCTTTGAAATTCATTAAAAACATCACTTAAATGTTGTAAAAAGGTATATAAATGTTGAGCGCTGAGCGGAGCGAAGCGCGAGGAAATTTTTTAAAATTGTTCTCTTCGGACCCCCAAATTTTTACCTCCGCCAACCCAAAAGAGGGGGGGGGGGGTTGCCACCCCTACAACCCCCCCTGGCTACGCCCTTGATTGTATTCATTCTAATTTATCATAGTGTAGAACTGCAAATGACCGAAGATTATAAGGTCAAAGGCTTTTTTATTAATTTTGTGGAATAAACGTTTTAACCGGTTGTTTCTATACGCTTAATAAATGCAACTTAAAAAACCAAGTTATTAACACTTATTTTGGCCTAAGTGTGATTTGACAGAATTGGATTGAAAGTCTTGCTAATAACTACACAGTATTCAAGCGCTGAAAAGACCCAAGCGGTAGAAAAACTAAAAATTAAATGTACCAAGAACAATACCTAAGGATAAATTTGCAACATTTCAAAATTTTTATTGCTCATTTTGACAACGAGCAGACCTGTGCACGGTCTGAAAATGCCCCCCACCCCGTTTTATTGGAGGATTTCCCCCCCCACCCCGGTTTATTGCCGCCCCGCCAAAAAATGAAAAAGTTACCGAAAAATATGACACCATTTTTGACCTACGATGACGCCATCATCGCGAATTTTTTTACAGTTTTTGGTCTTTTTCAATGTATTTTAAGCCATTTTAGACCTATTTTTACTTTTATGTTCCTTTTTCCCTTTTCCATTCTTTTTTTTCTCTTTTTTTCTCATTTTTTTCTTTTTTTCTTTCCCCTGATTGCCCCCCCCCCGTTTTATTGCCCCCTCCCGTTTCAAAAAAGTTGCCCCACCCAAGCCCCCCCCGTTTGGGAATTGCCCCCCCCGTTTTAACCCCAGGGGGGGGCAGTGCACATGTCTGCAATAGTTATAGCTAGTTTTTTCTAGATGGTCAAAGTTAATAGCTCGCGCCTTAATTTCGCCGGCGCTGAGAAAAAAGGACTAGGCAGGAAGCAAGACTTCCACTGATCTTGAAGAGTAACAGAAGAAATTTTAAAATTTTTTGCATTTTTTTTTTTTTCTTGGAATAACAAAAATAGCTATCGTTTGATTTTTATACCAAATTTTAGCTCAATTGGAAAAACCAAAAAAAAATTATCCAAAAAAATAAAAAAAGGTGGACGAAATTAAGTCAGCTACCCTAATCGTTTTAACATTAAGTTTTAACATCAAATGCAAAACGTGAATATCTTACTCTTTTATGCCAGTACACTTTTGTGCCAGTACTGTTTTCTGTCAGAGTCGCATGGTGTAGCACATACATGGGCAAGTTGGTCCGGAGTGGGGGGGGTTAAACCCCAAATTAGGGGGGGTTAAAATCCGAGAAATGCAAAATACCCATATCGTTTTTTTTCTGGAGTGCATTTTACCCATATCGTTTTTCGATTTTGAAGGAAAAATAGGTAAAAAACGCTAATTTAAGGTTAAAAAGCCCTTTTTATTGCATTTTTGAGCTTTTTATTGCTTAAAACATTCATTTTGACCTCAAAACTTAGGTTGGAGGCAGTTAGAAGTCATTTTAAAAACATTTTTTTTCTTCATTTTTCCAAAATTGGGGGGGGGGGTTAACTTTTCTCCCCCCCCCCCCACTTACTGAATGAGAGGGAAAGATTAAACCCCACTTCTCAGAATTTGGGGGTAACCCCCCAACCCCCCCCCCCCCGTGCCCATGTATGGTGTAGCATAGCAAACGCAATTCACATAGGACTCTTATGTGCCATTCTGTTTTTTGACGGTACTGTTTTGTGGCGTACTATTTTGTGCATACTCTTTTGCAAAACCTGGGACTATTTTGTGGTACTGTTTTGTGCCGTACTCTTACTAAGAGCAGATTGGGCGAGGAGTGGTATGTGCGTGACTGCAGTGGATTTGGTATTGCAAATTTGTCCCACTGTCAAATTGGCAAGGTGCCAAAAATCAAAAATCTGAACGGTAGTTTTTTTGCCGCAATTGTTGCGGTTCCAGCGGTGTGAAGAATGTGTGAATTGGATGCGGCACTAAGGAGATAGGTCTAAGAGCAGATTGGGGGAGGGGAGCAGGTACGTGCGTGTGACTTGCAGGTGGATTTCGTATTGCAAATTTATTGCCCCGCTGTTAAATTGGCAGGGTGCCAAAAATCAAAAATTTGAACGGTAGTTTTTTTCCCACAACAATTGCGGTTCCAGCGGTGTGCCGAATGTGTGAATTGGATGTGGCAGTAAGGAGATAGGCCTAAAACAAGAAGTGGGAAGGGGTTTTGTTTAAATTTAAGTGAAAAGTCAGGCAATTTTTGACAGAAATGTTGTTTGATAAAAGGGTGAGTTGAACAGATAACCTTTCGGGGGTATCAAATAAACGTGAAAAAACCAACATTTGTAGAAAAACATCACAAATTTAGGAAAAAAATACTATGTAAGCTGACAGATTTTAAAGTTTTTTTTGTCGATTTTTTCTGACTTAACCATTTTTCAGTCAGTTTGTCGGCCATTTTCAGATCTTCAAGAAGCAAAGTTGATTGTTTTGTAGGTTTTTTTTTTTGTAAATTAGTGACAGAAGATTTAAAAATATTTATATATTTCCATTCCCACCGCTGTTGCCCCTGAATTAATAAGTCATCTTTGTTTTCAAGGTTTTTTGTGAAAATATGCGATTTTTAACCAGATTTTAAGGCTGTGTAATTAGGGCTATATTTGGTGCCCAGAGCTGTTTAAAAGCTTAAAATGATCGCAAAACACCCAAAAATTTCAAAAAAGTAACCGCTACGTGTTTTGTGCAAAATTTTGATGGGTTTTAGTGAGAAACAAAAATTACGATTTTGGGCCAAAAAAGTGGGTGTTGCGCGGCACTTTTCCCATTGACCAAAAAAATTTTATTTCGTGGCGTTGGAGGTTTCAAACGTTTGCAAAGTGTCAGGGGCACATCGCAAAAATAGGGGCAACAATTTTTGAAAGCCCCTAGGATGGTGGCTTTTAAGCGTTTGAGGTGCTAAAATGGTAAAATTTTGTATAAAAGATTGGGCGTGACTAACTCAAAATTTTTACTTTACGGATAAAAAACTGACCTTATTTTCAAAAAGTACGTTGCAATTAAGGTGTTCAGTTCAAATTTTAGAGCCGTAACTTGAATTTTGATCGATTTATGATAATTTCAAACCTTGTAATTTTTTTGACAATTTTACTTTTTTTGGCTACTTTGGGTAAGCTGTAAAAGTAACTAGGGGTATCTATGGCGAACGAAATTAGTATTGGCCGGTAGCCCCGATTTTACTCGTTCAATTTAGCTATTAACGGCCTTCCAACTCTTACATGGTCGATCACACAAATGAAAACACGAACCCATACTCAAATATCTCAATTTTTCCGTTTTTAAAATTCCTAAAATTGAGCTCTTTAAAAAGTCCAAAAAACGTCCCCGGACTCCCAAAAACGTATTATATGGGGCAAAGTGGGTCTTTGACATGAATTATATCTATTTACAAGTTTGAAATAACTGACCCACCTTTTTTTATTTGGCATTTTTCAATAGCCACTTTTTTTGGGTGGTTCACCCTGACGCACAGGTAGTACACGTAGTACCTGACGCACACATACATGGGAAAGTTGGTCCAGAGTGGGGGGGGGGTTAAACCCCAAATTAGGGGGGGGTTTAAAATCCGAGAAACGCAAAATACCCATATCGTTTTTTTTCTGGAGTGCATTTTACCCATATCGTTTTTCGATTTTGAAGGAAAAATAGGTAAAAAACGCTAATTTTAGGTCAAAAAGCCTTTTTTATTGCATTTTTGAGCTTTTTATTGCTTAAAACATTCATTTGGACCTCAAAACTTAAGTTTGGAGGCAGTTAGAAGTCATTTTAAAGACTTTTTTTCTTCATTTTTCCAAAATTGAGGGGGGGGTTAATTTTTCTCCCCCCCCCCACTTCTGAGTGGGGAGGGGGTTAACCCCCCCGTGCCCATGTATGGGTATAACCCCCCCAACCCCCCCTCCTACCCACCTATGATAATAATTTTAATAATTGTTCTTTTTACAAGATAATACCACATTTTATTGAATAAAAAGCAATATTCTGGTATAAAAAGGGTGTAAAAGCATGAATATGTGATGAAAATTCACGTTTTTGGAAGAAAATTTAGTATAAAAAAAGTATCAAAAAATTTCCGAAGGGGGGAGGGGGGGTCAGAATTCAAATTCTTGAGGGAGGTCAGGGGTAAAAAATTTGGAAATTGGGGGGAGGGGGGCCCTATATTTTCCTCTAGGGGGGTCCCAAAATTTTGAGGATAGGGGGGAGGGTGGATTCCACCCTGTCCCTCCCCCCCTTTCTCACCTATGGTTCTACCCTCCAAAAAATCCTGATTATAGCCAACACTTGCCCTAAAATTTGAGGGTGCCCCAGACACCCCCTAAAATTTGTGGGTTCCCAGTACTAAAAACGCTAAAAATAGGGTTTTGGGGGTCGGCTATACCCCCCCTCCAAATTTGGGGGTTGGGTATACCCCCCAAAATCCGGGAGGCTGGCATAGGTGAGCACGGTCGGGGAAGCTAGGGGGGGGGGTGGTTACCTGGGGTAAATCGAATTTTGAATTCTAGGAGGGGGTCCCAGGGGGGTCCGAACCCCCCCTAGCTTTTTAGGGGGGTCGACCCGGGGTGCGAAATTTTGAAATCTAGAGGGGGTCAGGTGGGGTCCGGTGTCCAAAGCAAAACAGTTTTAAACTATAATAACTTTAATAATTGTTCTTTTTATAGGATAATACTACATTTTATTGAATAAAAAGCCATATTCATGTATAAAAAGGGTGTAAAAGCATGAATATGTGATGAAAATTCACGTTTTTGGAAGAAAATTTAGTATAAAAAAGGTACCTAAAATTTTCCCGAGAGGGGAGGTGGGGGGGTCAGATTTCAAAATCTAGAGGGGGTCAGGGGTAAAAAATTCGGAAATTTGGGGGGAGGGGGGCCCCCTAGATTTTTTTCCAGGGGGGGCCCCCAAAATTTCGAGGCCAGGGGGGGAGGACCCCACCCTGCCCCCCCCCCCTTCTCACCTATGGAGGCTGGCCACCTATGGTATAAACCCCCTAACCCTGACCACCTATAGGTATACGTATAACCCTCTCTCTCTGTATGTGCCCACCTATGTTGCTTGTTAGGTATTTTCAATTTTGCCATGTATTTATCTTGTTGATTTTTAGTCTATTTCCTCCTTGCGTTTTGGATAATTATTGTTGTTGAAATTAACATACGAAAAATAATAAACCTCTTATATCAGGATTTTATGGTTGGGGGACATGTGGATTAAAAATGTAGGTTTTTTGTAGAGGATACCCATGCACCGGTCGCTCCCCCATTCTTATGTTGGAAAAATCAAAGCTTATACTTTATAAAGGTCGATGAAACATCTGGCCTACCTCTCCTCTCCCCATACCAGCCATAGGTGGGCAGGGGGTTATACCTCCCGCAAATCCAGATTATAGCCGACACTCTCCCTAAAATTTAAGGGTACCCACCCCTCCCCTCTCGAGAAAATTTTAAGTACTTTTTTATACTAAATTTTCTTCCAAAAACGTGAAATTTTTACAAAAAATCCATGTTTTTACACCCTTTTTATACGTGAATATCGCTTTTTATTCCACAAAAATTAGTATTATCTTATAAAAAAACTATTATTAAACCTTTAATGGTTTAAAAGTATTTTGCTTTGGGAATTGGACCTCACCTAACCCCCCTCTAGGTTTTAAAATCTTCCACCCTGGGTCGACCCCCCTAGAAAGCTAGGGGGGTTCGACCCCCCTAGGATCCCCCTCCTAGATTTTGAAATGTCATTTACCCGGGGTAAACACCCCCCCCCTCTGGCTTTTTGACCATGTTCATCTATGCGACCGACACTTCCCCACCCTCCGACCTAAAATTTAAGGGTACCCCAGACACTCCTCTAAAATTTGGGGGTCCCAGCCCAGTACTATAAACGCTAAAAATAAGGTATTTATTTATTTTATTCATTATTATTAGTAAAACGCACAGGTCATAAATTACAACCAACAACACAATTATACGTGCAAGTAAAAAAAGATACTAAAATGTCATTATAAACAAGTGAATCAAATACATACAAAAAGAACCCAAAGTTACATTATAAATGATTAATATCAAACGACTTGATTTTGTTTTTAAATTGTGCTAGTTAGTTAGTTAGTCGTGCACCCAGTTGTCAAGTAAACGATTAACTGTCTGTAATTGTTGAATGCAGGTTGTTATACTTTTAATTTTAATTAGAATTATATTAAAACAATAGAAATATACTTTCAGACCTGTGCACTGCCCCCCGGCGTTACGCGGGGGGGGGCAATTACAAAATGGGGGGCACGGGGGGCAACTTTTTTGAAATGGGGGGATAATAAAACAGGGGGGCAAGCACGGGGAAAGAAAAAAAAAGAGAAAAAAAGAGAAAAAAAGAGAAAAAAAAGAAAGGAAAAGGGAAAAAAGGGACAAAAAAAGCGAAAATAAGGTAAAAATAGGTCTAAAATGGCTTGTAATACATTGAAATAGGCTAAAAACTGCAAAAAATTCATGATGATGGCGTCATCATATGTAAAAAATGGCGTCATAATTTTAGGGTACGTTTTCATTTTTTGGACGGGGGGGGGGGGGGGCCAAAAAACGGGGAAGGCGAATCCTCCAATAAAACGAGGGGCATTTCCAGACCGTGCACAGGTCTGTACTTTGCTGTGCAATGAAGTATGTTAGAAACATTGAAGTATAACAAGATCCACCTGAAGACACGTTTACAGCTAAAAACGCCTACCTGGAGGCCCAGGATTTACCACAATTTTTTTATGAACCACCAAACTATTGACAAAATGAAGAAAATTTGAAATAGCCATGTAATATTAAATTTTGAAATACAGGATGTAAGGAACTTTTAAAAATCGATATTTGATTGCTTGATAAAATAATAGCTTTTGACGTCGTGCTGGTGTTGAATAAGAAATAAGTTTCATTGAAGCATTCTCTCCCGGTCAAACATACCTTGAAGAACCACTAGTATAAAATATATTTTCTTCTTAAAATATGGTAAAAGTTTCTATTGGATATTTAAATATACACTGGATATATTGGTTTCAAATTTTCGCTAAAATTTATTATGCAAGCATGAATGCACATGCGGACACACACACACACACGCACGCACACATACACACACACACATGCACCCACGCATGCACGCACGCACACACACACACACACACACATGCGTGCATAAACACACACGCACACATGCACGCCCAGACACACACACACACATGCACGCACGCATGCACCCATGCATGCACACACACACATGCGTGCATAAACAGACACACATGCACACGCACACCCACACGCATGCACATGCACACACGCACGCATGCACACACACACACACACACACACACACACACACACACACACACACACACACACACACGCACGCATGCACGCACGTGGTCAGACCTGTGCACGGTCTGGAAATGCCCCCCGTTCTATTGGAAGATTTGCCCCTCCCCCGTTTTATTGCCCCCCCCCCCGCCAAAAAATGAAAAAGTACCCTAAAATTATGACGCCATTTTTGACCTATGATGACGCCATCATCGCAATTTTTTTGCAGTTTTTAGCCTATTTCAATGTATTTTAAGCCATTTCAGACCTGTTTTTACCTTATTTTTGCTTTTTTTGTTCCTTTTTTTCTTTTGCCCTCTTTTTGCCTTTTTGCCGACATCACACTACTTAATATTTTAAAGATAATAAATAATTACATTGTTTCTTTTTTCTTTCCATTTTTTCTAGTGCTGGTCCCTAAAACAAAGCAAAACGGTAGCAAATTTTACATACATTACGGTGCAGACAGTAAGAGGTTTGGATTATTTCTTTTTAAAAATGGTTTAAAAGTATAAAACATGTTAAAGTTTTTGAAAAAAAAACCTAAAAGCAAAAAATAAAATAAACGTCCCATTTTATATTTTGTGTGATTATTCCCACATTGCTAGGAATTCAAACCACTAGTATTGGTGATTTCTATGAATTAATATTTGATAATTTCTTTACATTCCGTTTCAAGTTAAGGTTTTTTTGTTTCAAGTTAAAGTAATCTTTTGATAATCAAGTGATAAATCTTCATAAACCCAAGTATTTTTGTTATAGTTCTTTCATTGAAACTTCAAATTGAGATTTCTTTTACAGAAAAAATAATGTTCTTTATTAAAAAGGACTGAATTGATTTAATTCATTGTGAAAGCCACAAGTGATATAATTTCCTTGATTAGTATTGGTGATTTTAATAAATTGTTATTTGATAATTTCTTTACACTTCACTTTGAGTTAAAGGTTCTTGGCGGTCTATCTTTTGAGAATCAATTGATAAATCTTGAGAAACCCTAGTGTATTTTGTTGTAGTCCCTTGATTCAAACTTCAAACTGAGATGTCGTTTACAGGGAGAATAATGTTCTTTATTGAAACGAAAAGATTAAATTAATTAAATTCATTGTGAAACCTATAAATGATAAGATTTCTTTGTTTGTTGATGTTGATTTTTTTTCCTTTTTGTACTGATTAGTTGAATGGGAAATTTTCTTTAATACGATTATTGATTTCATTCTACTGTCCTACTTGAGAATAATTTCCATTGAAGTTCCTTAACACTGCATTCAAAATTTTGCACCACATAACTAAAATGTTGTCCTTCTTGATGTCAGTAGTTCGAAAGTGAAATTGGATCTTATAAAATAGATGCGGCCCATTGCTTCTAAACTTCTTTGGCTTCTAATCAGTGCGCCCTAAGGCATACCAGAGAAACTACTGATACAGGGTTGACGGGGCTCAAGAGAACCTCCTCTATTCTCGAGACATAGAGGCCAGCTTAATCCCCGGCACATTGGAATGGAATCCTACACGCCAAGGAGCTGGGACCCCACGGGTAGAGAGCCCCTTTAAATTGTGCTAATGTAGTTGATAAAACAATAATTTTTGGTAACCTGTTCCATGTTTTTATTACACCATTTTATTTAGAAAGACATTTTTTGACACATCAAGCTTATTTAATTTACCTTTAAGTTTTAACCCATTATTTCTTAGTCTATCGTTTTGTTTTATTGTAAAAAGCAGATCTCTATGTCAACCAAACCATAAAAAATTTTATATACCGAAATCATATCGTTTTTAATCCTGCGATTTTGCAGACTTTCCAAATTAATCTCAATTGACCGAGTATTATAGGAGGGAACCGCTGGGAAACAAAATCGTTTGTAAAGCCGTTTGGTAAAAATTCTTTGAGCGTTTTCTAAAATTTCTATATTTTTGAGATAAAAACGTGACAAATATATATTTCGAATTCAAGGAGCGGGCGAATTATATGTTTTGTACGCAAGCAAAAATAATATATCCATATCACTTGACTGAAACGCTCGAAAAGTAGTTCTACTTTAGCACATGCATTTGCTGAGATTTTCGCGCAATGCTCCGAAAAGTTTAGTTTATTATCGATATTAATACCCAAGTCCCGCACTGAAGTACATTGAACGATTTCAACATTATTTAAGTTGTAAGTCTTACAAGGATTGTCATAACCAACAGATAATACACTGCATTTATGGAAAGCAATTGTTAACTGCTACGTATCAACCCATTCGCTAAATTTTGCAGATTTATCAAAACCTTCATTTTTATCGTTTTTAGAAAAACTTTTATAAAATTTTGCGTCGTCCGCAAATAACTTAACTTTGGTTTCGGGTCCTAAACATTCCGAGAGATCATTTATGTAAACGAGAAAAAAAAAGAGGACTCCCAAAACGCTGCCCTGTGGTAGGCTACTCCGCTGGTACTCGTAGATTTTGATGTAACGTCATTAACAGCTTTTCATTTTTCAGTTGTTAGGTTTTAGAATTCTAAAATTTTAAGGTCTCAAAACTGTTTGTAAAATTTTTCTTTGTTTTATGCACTTATCTTTATTGAATAATATAAAAATATTGAAGTATTAGTCATAAACAAGCTAATAAACACTCCGCGCGAAGCGTGGAAAAATTTTTTCAGCACTTTTATAACGTTTAGGATTTGGACCCCCCTTCACCCCCCCCCCTTTCCGAAATTTTGTTCAGGGTTGGACCCTCCTCCCTTTTCGAAATCCTGGCTACGCGCATGGTTCGGGTATATATACCAAAATCCAGGAGGCTGCGAACCTATGCCTAAAAAGTATAAGGCGAGCTGTCTGTGCAATTTTTTAGAATATGTTTATTACTTAGGTACTTGACAAACTTGCGAATTTGTTTTATTTTAATTTTTAACAGAGAACGGCCCCTTTGATTTGTTACATTGCGCTCTCTAAAATTTGTACGATATTACTTGTTGTGTATGTATAAATTGTTTTGCAAAAATAGATCGAAGGTTAACAGCGCTAACAAACGATATAGTTTACTGAATAAACAAAGCAGTGTTTAATGAATGAAGTATTGACTTTTAAATTGTTTATTTAAAATAAAATTTCAGCAACAATTATAACAAAACTGTTTTAACAATGGACCTACCTAGCATAACAAAAATTGGGTCGGCGGTCCCACCGCGAAACAAAGTTCCTCTCAAATTAAATGGATTTTTTTATATTATTTTTAAAACTGGAAATACTATATAGAAATAAAACATCTACTTGAAAAATTTTGGTGGTCTTTTTGTATTTAATTAAGCATCACAAAATGTTTTTTTTTCAGATTAACCAAAAAAATTTACATATCAGAAACTTTAGTTACGCTTAATATAGCTCTAAATAATGGTCAAAAGTTAACAAAAATATTCGAAATTGTTTTCGTATAGTTGTTTAATCTCCCATTTCCGAAAAAATTTTGTAAAAATCATTGGTTTCATAACGAATTCTGATTTCGCGGGGGGACCGCGGACCCAAATTTTTGTAATGCTAGGTAGGTCCATATACAAATAATTTACAAAATCCAAAAAAACTATAAGCGGACTGGTAAAATTAAAAATGTTGACTAAAGGCGAACTAAAATTATCTTGATTTCTTTTCCCCCTTTCTTTTTCCCCCCGGAAAGACTATTCCGGTAAAAAATCGGGATAAACTATCCCGCTTAAAAACCGGGATATTCTTTCCCCCCTCTTTTTTATATTGTTGTTCGTTTGTTATGAATTTTAGCTTGATTTTAAGGTTTTGCTTAGGCTGCTTAGGGAAACTAAGGTTTAAAATAATTGAAGTAGTTCATGGGTTTTATCTCAATAATTTTATGAATTTATAAAAGTATCATGATAACAAAATAACCATTATTTAATGACGTGTTTTCGAAGAATGCGCAGAATTAATATTATAAACTTTATGCAAATTTTTGAAGGGGGGGAAGAATATCCAGGAATAGTTTTTCCGGAGGGAAAAATTTTTAGGGGGGGAAAGAATATCCCTTGACACTGGCTTTAGTGAACAACCGTATTAGCCATAGCAAAAGGAATGTGGGTATTGGAAAACTTAAGTCTACACAATAAAATTTATTTTTCTTTTGAAATCAACAAAATTATTGTAAATAGAATAATATAAAGTTAAAATAAAATAAAATTAATACAGTAACGAAAAAATAAGTCGTTTCTAACGGAAGCCTAAACACGATAACCTTGAATATTTACGATATACAATCTAAACACAGGTTTATCATAAACTATGAAAAAAAACCAACGTGACAGCTTAAAAATTAATTAAAAACAAAACTGATTATGTTTTAGCAAAATAATAAAAATATTAAAATACATGCCTATCAATAACAATAAAAAATAATTGGTGCCTAAAAAAACCAAAACCCCGAACTCTGGCTAGTTTTGGAAGCTTCGCTTTTTGTGTAAACGTTAAAAACTTTTAATAACTTGTTAAAGAAGGGGAAAAAGGAAGGGGAAAAATGGTGAAAATACCGGTAAAAAAAAGGAAGAACAACCCCCCCCCCCCCCCCCCCCCCCCCAAAAAAACGTTAAAAAAACTATAAAAATATTTAAACATTAAAGAAAAATAAAAAGCTTTGGATTACTCTTTAAAAGGAGAACTCTGGAGCTACTAAGAACAATATTAGGATTAGGGGTAGGAAATTAACCATCGGGAGCATATAATAATTTTTATGTTCAAACCAATTAGAAATTTTCAGCTGTATTACTTTTTTTAAATCTTAAACTTAAAATAATCAAACTCCTAATACTACCTAACAAGGGCGTAGCCAGGGGGTTATGGGGGTTGTAACCCCCCCCTTTTCGGCTGGCAAAGGTAAAAATTTCTCGCGCTTCGCTCCGCTCAGTGCTCGACATTTATATACCTTTTTACAACTTTTAAGTGATGTTTCTAATGAATTTCAAAGACAATTTTTGAAAATTTTTTCATGCTTCGCACGATTTTTAATGATACCTATTTAAACGTATAATTTTTCAAGTTCAACTTGAAAAAACAATGGAAATAAACGCAAAAAGAATCACTTAGCGCGAAGCGCAAAAAATTTTACCCTTTTTTAATGTCTTTTTTTACGGTATTTTGAAAATTTGGAGTACAACTTCATACAACCCCCCTTTCGAAAAATTTGTATGGAGTACAACCACCCCCTTTTTCCGAAATCCTGGCTACGCCCCTGCTACCTAAGTATCAATTTTAACAATACCTACAAGCATTATTCGTTTTTCAAACCAAATTGATTACATAATGCACTACTGCTTATTTCAAACCTAATTTTGTGAGGATTTTTCATCATCAACAAATCAAATGGAATGGATCAATAATTAATCCGATTAATCTTCCAATCAATAAACCCGATCCATACCTTTCTCACGCCAGCCGAATAGCTGACGTAATACACTAAAACTGTTCATTCATTGCCTAATTACACGCGATCGACCATCCATTTACCGAAAAATCTATCGTTCAATCAATAAATCAATACATCCTACATTTTCTATTGTATTTTCTGCTTCCTTGGTGGGTAAATCTTCACCGGTTCCACAGGTGGAGGACCGGAACGCGCCAAGAGCTGGTAGAATACGGCCAGACCGAACAGAGACACCGCCCACACCATAAAAATTATCTCCATTTGATTGTCGAACGGGGTTCCGCAGATCGTGTACCACTCCAACGGTTCCCCGTCTAAATATTGTAAAATTGGGTTAACTAACTTAAATTCGGCCAAGCCTTAAATTCGGCCACCGGCTGTTAGTTTTGTTATGCGCAAAGTTATGAAACCACTGCGTCTGACTAGATAAATGACTCGCGATCTATCTAGTTATGATACGCAGTTCATTTTTAATAACGTTGCGCACACACATAGGGGGAGGTCAGGATGGGGTCCACCCCTCTAGCTTCATAATTTCAGACCCCTCCCCCTAGATAAAAATCTGGACCCCCCCTTCCCCCAAAATTTTTAAATTTTCACATCTTACCGCCATCTGGGATTCTAAATCGTCCCTTTCCTCCATACATGGGCAAGTTGGTCCGGAGTGGGATGGGTTAAACCCCAAATTAGGAGGGGATTAAAATTCGAGAAACGCAAATATCCATATCGTTTTTTTTCTGGAGTGCATTTTACCCATATCGTTTTTCGATTTTGAAGGAAAAATAGGTAAAAAAACGCAAATTTAAGTCAAAAACCTTTTTTTTATTGCATTTTTGAGCTTTTTATTGCTTAAAACATTCATTTTGACCTCAAAACTTATGTTTGGAGGCAGTTAGAAGTCATTTTAAAGACTTTTTTTCTTCATTTTTCCAAAATTGGGGGGTTTAACCTTTCCCCCCCCCCCACTTCTGAGTGTGGAGGTTAAACCCCCTTCTCAGAATTTGGGGTGGTTAACCCCCCCAACCCCCCCCCCCGTGCCCATGTATGCTTTCCTCTTCCCCCCCCCCTTCCGAACCAAAATTTGGGTATCAAAATTTACTGTCACAAACAGGGTTTTGTGGTAAAAAACAGTACTTTAGTCTTTTTATACATAAATAGCCTATTTTAGTAAAATTTTTTATATTGTTAAAAGGCTTAAATAAATGAATTAATGTGACTTTGATTGGAAACCAGACCCCCTCTGACCCCCCTTTGAATTTCAAACTCGTATACCCCGGGTCGACCGCCCCCGCCCTCTAAAAAGCTAGGGGTACTGACCCCCCTGAGTTCCCATTCCTAGCTTTAAAAAAGTCATTTATTCGGGATAGATACCCCCTAGCTTGTCGGTTCATGCTCATGGTTGCGCATGGCCCATATAAAAAAACAGCTGGTAGTCGAAATTATGGCCTGGCCGAATTTAAGTTAATTACTCTAAAAACCAAAAACAAAAATTTATTTATAAAATAATAAATGTAAAAAAATGATGTAAGATGCACTGAATAAAAATTGATCATGGTTAGGTTTCGCTGGATTTTTGGGCTACTAAAGGCAAACAAGAATTATTGCTTACGGCTTGGATTATCATGATATTTTTCTTTTGTTTCTAAACATATGACTCACCTTGCATTTTTGGAAATTTTCCATCAGGTAGGCAGTGGAAATCGTAATATTTTTCATCGTATCTGGTCGGGCATAAGTACTTTCGTTTTTTGAGCACCTGAAAAAACAATAATAATTAACAGATAATATCGTAACATTGCGTAAGACAAAATCGAAAGATAAAATATAAAAAAAAGATTACACCCTGCACATATTTTGTATTAAAAAAAAGATTTTTATTTTGTTATTTAAAATTACATCTTCCAAAAAAATTAACAATTTCCCTTTCCTTAGATACCAATGCGTTTATCGTCTGTACGTCCTTGTACTGTTCGCAGGGCCCGGTGTTTTGGCCCGAGTTTTCAGAGTCTCGGCGACTTCTGAAGTCGCGTTTCTGAAACATCAAGTCCCCCCTTACTTAACATACAAATCCGCTGATCGTCTGTACGTCTCTGTACTATTCGCAGGGCTCTATGGCTTCGTTCAGTCCCGGCTACCTCATTTCTCGGGCCTCGCGTTTCTAAAACATCAAGTCCAAAAAACCAAAACATACCAATCCGCTGATCGTCTGTACGTCTCTGTACTGTTCGCAAGGTCCTATGGGTTCGTAAAGTCCCGGGGACACTATACTTTCCGGCTCTCCGAGAACCGCGCAGGCCATAAAGAACAAGTAGTGGATTACTACGCCAAGCGCCAGCTCGTCGAACCACCACCTGATTTCTAAAAAATCGATAATAATTAACAATAATCAAAATAAACAATAATAAACTATTAATAAAAATTAAAGCTAACGGTTTTTAAATAATTCAAAATAAACAACAATAATTAAACTGGTATTAAAACCAAATTCGCTTTTTTTAAAACCACCTACTTTCTACAAAAATCGATAATAATCAACAATATTCAATCAATAATAAACAAACAATATTGTATGTAACACTAATAAAAATCGAAATCCACTAAAAACGACAATTCGTGATAAACAGAATTGACACTCTAAACAGAATCGTCGAACCACCACCTGCTTTCTAAAAAATCAATAATAACCAACAATAATCAATAATTTATAATAAACAATAATTAAATACTAAAACTGACGATCCATTAAAAATAATTTTTAAAATATTATAATAAACAAACAACAACCGTATTAAAATCAAAATCGTTGAACCACCACATGCTTTTTCGAAAAGTAACGGCATTCCATGAAATAATATTTTTATTTGGTGATTTTTGTGATAATGTAGATTATAACACAAAATAAAAAGCAAAAACCATAAATAAAAAAAAATAATAATAAAAAACAATCAACCGCTTTCAAAGTCATTCAAACACCACCATTTATAATAGAAAAAACCAAAACTCCAGGTTAAATTTTTTGAGCTTATCAAAATAACTTACTTTGAGCTTGAGCTGCATTACAAATAAAAATGTTACAAAATGAATTTTAACATTTAATAGTGATTTGATTTAAAGGTGTATAAAAAATTTAACACAATTTTTAACCGCGATATGAATACTATTTTTTACACCATAATTTTACAGCTTAATTATAAGTTTTCCACATCAAAATACGCAAATTAAATAGAAAAAACTGTCCCATTCTGAGCAGAATGTGGAAGCCATTAATTAACTCCATGCCCTATGAACTCTCTTACTCTCTCCCAACCATATAGGTGGACAGCCTCCCAGGGTTTTTTTTATACACTCGATCTTTATTTTGGGGTAGGGGCAGTGGCTTGCACTGGATTCCATTGCGGGAGGGGGGGCGGTCTGGGGGGATAAAAACTAACCCTTCAGGGAGGTCTGGGGGGCAGGAGCCCCCCAGATATGGGGGGTGTGGGGGGCGAGAGCCCCCCAGCGGGGTCAAGGGCAGAGCTTCTTGTCAGGGGGGTCGGGGGGAAGGGAGAAGAATGCCCCCGGGAGAGAAAATTTTTAAAATAAGATGCTAAAATACAATAGAAATTTTAATTCCAGATGATACTTATTACAAATTTTAAGGTTTTTTTATACCTATACATTAAAACATGTGTTTAACTACTGAACGTGATAATCGATTTAAATCAAAAAACTAAGATAAATTGTCAATTTAAACTACCCGAGTAGCGGGAAAATTTGGGTTTTTTAACTATTTATATGCTTTTGGAAGGCATCACGAAAGTTTCTGTATTAATATTAAAGAAAAAAATTTTCTCTCACAAAATTTAAAAAACGTAAGGGTCCAAAAAATCCGGCTTCGCCGGATTTGGGGGGGGGGCGCCGCCCTTTCCCCCCCCCCCCCCTTAGGCACGCCACTGGGTGGGGGGAAGTATACGAATATTTTCTAAAGCGGTATCCCCAATTACCCATTTTTAGCGTTTTAAGTACGGGGAGGGGAGACCCACCAAATTTTCGGGGTGGGGGGGGGGAGTGTTTGCGTGATACATTAAAATTTTTTATCTGAGCCAGGCTGGCGGCAGTTTTTGGAGGTGAACCCTCCGGCTGTGGGGGTTAACCCTCCTACCCATCTATGTCTCCAGTCGCTCCGCTGCTTACCTTTTGGATTGGGTCTTGCACTTCTTTTGGGGTTTCGATCAGCTATCCACACCAAAAAGAGGTATAAAAACAAAAACGCCATGCAACAACACTCTGTGTGCACCTGTAAAAAATATAAATATTGTCAATCGATATTTTTAATTTTAGTTTTAAGATCAACGAAATTTTAAATTACTTAAAATTAATTGGAAAAAAACTAAAATAAAGAGAAAAAAACGAGTAACATAAGCTTAAATAATTATAATTTGGTTTTATAACATTGATCAGCGGTAAAATAAATTACAAAACAAACACACAACATAGATTTTGTAAATAATAAGCCAATAGAATTTGATTATTTTCATAAAATGTTACCTTAAAAACATCATGGAAAAAATGATAAATTGGAATGAATTGAATAGCGCCAAGCCAAAACGCCGAAATACCCGCTAGAAAGACACACAAAAATTCCCGTACAAACCTGAAAATAAAAACGATAAAAT